>JAECUM010027084.1:0-15000 GCA_016617855.1 Megalonaias nervosa | reverse complement strand
ATAACCTATGACTGATTTCGGTTTAATTCATTTTCTGACAGTAACTACACTCATATATTATAAATTTCTTTGATTCTATTTCCTCATCACACTGACGTACTGATAATGAATAGAAGCCGTCTATTTTATCTTTGTTTTCCAACATTCCACAATCTCACACATTCACAGACAAAACCGATTTTAATTAAGAGAATTTAGAAGTGCAGTCAAATCTGAAATTGATAAACAGTGTACAATCTTGTCATGTAACTTTTGGAATGCCCCGGTTAATTTTTCTCTTGTTATGCTGCTATTTCCCGACACCGATAGAAATCTGTTTTCACCGAGGCATACAATGAATTTTCTTATCCATCTAACGTAAAGATCTTCTGACTGCGACAGTTTATTTTCATAGACATTTATGACTTTGTTTTTAATAGAGGTTCGCGGTATTACCGTTACACAAGTTTACCGCGGTATAATTTTTGATGGTGCGCAGCATTGCACTTTTTCACTGTACCTGTAACGCTATAGTTTCTATCAGTATTTACTTTACTTGACTTTAATTTTTTCCCGAACAATTTCACAACGACATTAATGATATTAAGAACATATTTTCATTTTGTATGAGTTATAATATAATTATATTTACGGTCCTATAAAAATTTTGGATTCATGATGAACATGTATTATTATTTACAAGAGTATGTTAGTGTGTTACGTACATGTATTGTTAAGGATGATTATCGTCCTAAAATTTTTAGACCCGCAGTTCTTTTGTGATTTTGAATTTTTGGTAATTTGTCTTAACGCTTTTTGAGCAAGTGCGATTAATGTTTACTGACCGTCTCTGATAAATAACACCTGCCCAGGTGTTGGCATGACACTGAAAGTGTCCCTTCCTATTATATCAATATTGTAGCTAGTGAATTGTAGGCTTCAGTGTCTGCACTTCCTATTTGTGTCAGTCTCACTAAATTTAGCACAGCGTCTTTCGCAGGGAGTCTGCAACAGCTTCAGTGAGTTCCATATTACAACTTTATAACAATTCACATTAACATCAAACGTGCTAGGAGATACCGACCATAATAGTTAATGCTATGTTTCTCCATTAAGCATGTTTGCGCATGATTCCATTTAGTACATAATATTTTTAGGGTACAACCTTTTCTGGAAAATATTTTCTTCGCAAATCATGTTATTCGATAAGTGCATCATGAGAACTCAAATATATTAAAGAGTGTAGATTCAGCCAGTATATTTGATAATTAGACGTTTTATACAATTATTGGTATTCCTCTTTTCATTTGGTGAATTTGCACACCCGTTCGAATCCAAAATTAATATACACTCTTTGCAGGTAAGTTTGGAATGCTAATTTCAAAGAACGTTTCTTGAGTAAGTGCGTTTTATGTTTACTGACCCTCTCTAATCTTGCCATTATATTCAGTGTCCTTTCCAATGATATCAATATTGTAGCGAATGAATTCTAGCACTTATTGTGAACAGATCCAAATTTTATCAACATGCTCTAATGTCAGCACAGTGTCAGCTATTGTTACAGTTTTAGCATATAAATTATACAACAATTAACATTAACATAGAAACCTATCATAAGTTAATTGGCATTTAATTTAAGGAAGTGTAGTTTGCTTTTTTCTTTTCAACGGAGATATTTTAATTTTTAATTTCTGCAATCCGAGGGTAATATTTTCAAATAACATAATGGATATAATGTGTTTTTTCGTGATAAATCAGAGGAAGATATTTGTTTAGCTACTGACAGAACAAGAACATTAAATATGTGATCGCTAATTTAAATGTGGTATACGTTTCGCGCATGATTCCAATTAGTAAATAATTTTTGTACGTACAATCATGATACACTTCACGCTATTTTCAGAACTACCGCTGCACGTACGATCTCGTGGATGTAGCCTTTAACATCATAACTTTTCCAAACCATAATTCCTAAAATTATTACTAATGCAATCGAAAATGAAGAAAGATTGTCCTCTTGACGAAAACCAAAGTATTTAGTTTTCTTCTTTCTCTTTTAAATTATATTATCAATATTTAACTTTAATCACTGTCATATTACAAAGTATTTAATACATCATTACGCAACAGTCCAGAGATATTTGAAGGGCAACTTGTTGAATAATAACAATTATAATATTTTCTTTTGTATTACCCCCCGTTGTACTTTTGTAAACCCGTATCAGAGTTCATCCATTAATTTGTCAAACGTTCCTCTGGTTATCTCTGACTCATCTCTTTCAATTTTCAAAACTTCCATAGACGCAGTTTTCATTGAAAACAAAAGGGTAATTTCCTTCGTCATTTTTATAGATAATATCCCATTTTTGAATCAAGCATTAATTGAAACTGATGATTTATTGAAATTAACAAATATTGCTTTGCTGTTCCTGGTGTTTCTTAAGGACGATAGCGCTTCACTCTGTGCTTTTTATGTTCACCTTTTGTCAATGTAGCAGTCACCAATTCTTTCTTGTATGTAATATAATTTTAAATGAATCAACACTTCGGTGCTGGAAGTGTAAAGAGGATTTCAAAGTTATTAATGCCAGCCTTGAGATTAAGGAAGCAACCTCATTCATTATGCTTGAAACAAAATTATTCGGTCTCGAGAGCACTGTAGTGTTAATTCGATTTAATTATTCGCACTAGTATGAAGTGGAAGGATTACCTTTTTTCAAAGTCAGTTTTGAGATAGCACTCTTCCATTGATTTTATTTTGCATTATGAATTGCAAACTGACCATGTCCTTGATCATCCAGCTCAGTTTTATTGCTGAACAAACTGGAATTCAGCGAATCACTGTGTTGAAAATTTAAGGACAATCTACAGCTTACATATGCACAGAATGGAAGAGAACACGAAAACGAAGAATCACCTTATCTTGGGAATAGATATGTTGTCCATCTGGTAATTATGATTAGATGGAATTATTATCATAGTTATGAGCGAGAACGAAAGCATTTATACAGCAGCCTTGAACATCCAGCACAGTGTTGTTGCTGAACATACTGTAATTTGCAAAGCACTGTGTTCGAAGTTTAAGGACGATTTACAGCTTACATACATAGAAACTGGAAGAGAAGAAGAAACACGAAGAATTACTCCATCTCTGACACAGAAATGTTGTCCACCTGGCACATGCTAATGCTGATTAGACGGAAGTATGATCACAGGTAGGAGCTTTGAGTCTTAACAAACTGGAAATAAGAAGATGGCTGTGTTTGAAGTTTAAGGACATTCTATTAATTGCACAGTGAAAAATCGGACGAGAAAGGGAAACGCGACAAAACCATCTATCTCTGAAACGGAACATTGATTTACTAAGTAAATGGCATTATCATTGCAAACAATAGCTATTAACAACTCATATCGTTAGTGTGCACTGTACTAGAAACGATTTAATGACATTCTCCAGCTTGCAGATGGAAACAAATGGAAGAGACGTGGAACCATAAATAAATACTCTCTCTATTTGACTTTCAGGAGAAATTTGTATTTCTGGCACATTCTGCTGCTGGTTGGATTGAATTATCATCATTACTTTGTAAAGATAATTATCATCTTCAAACGTTTAGAATAGCAATTCTTTCCTTTTTGAGTTTTGGGCAATTTCAATGAACGTTGGTTGAGACATTGCGTTGTATGTTTACTGACCCTCTCTAATAAAGATCTTGCCATTCTATTCAGTGTCCTTTCCAATTGTATCAATATTGTAGCGAATGAACTGTAGCACTAATTGTGAACAGACCCAAATTTTATCAACAAGCTCTAATGTCAGCATTGTCAGCTTTTGCTACAGTTTTAGAATACAAATTATACAACAATTAACATTAACATAGAAACCTGTTATAAGTTAATTGCCATTTAATATAAGGGAGTGGAGGTTGCGTTTTCTTTTCAACGGAGATATTTTAATTTTTAATTTCTGCAATCCGAGGGTAATATTTTCAAATAATATAATGGATATAATGTGTTATTTCGTGATAAATCAGAGGAAGATATTTGTTTAGCTACTGACAGACCAACAGTATTAAATTTGTGCTTGCTAATTTAAATCTGGTGTACGTTTCGCGCATGATTCAAATTAGAAAATAAACGTAGAAAGATTGTCCCCTTGACGAAAACCAAAGTATTTAGTTTTCTTGTTTCTCTTTTAAATTATATTATCAATATTTAATTTAATCACTGTTATTTTAAAAACTACTTCCTACATAAGTATTCAACAGTCGAGAGACTTTTGAAATTAACCTAGTTGAATAATAACATTTATATTATTTTCTTCTGTAATATTCCCCGTTGTACTTTTGTAAACCCGTATCAGAGTTCATCCATTAATTTGTGAAACTTTCCTCTGGTTATATATGACGCATCTTTTTAAATTTTCAAAACTTCCATAGGTTTAGTTTTCATTGGAGACAAAAAAATGATTTTCTCCGTTATTGTTACAGATAATAGCACTTTTTTGAGTCACGCATTTATTGAAATTGATGATTTATTGAAATTATCTAACATTGTTTTGCTGTCCCTGGTGCTTCTAAAAGCATGCTAACGCTTCATTCTGTGTTTTCTACATTCACCTTTTGTCAATGTAGCAGTCACTAATTCTTTCTTGTATGTAATATAATTTTAAATGAATCAACACTTCGGTGCTGGAAGTGTAAAGAGGATTTCAAATTTATTAATGCCAGCCTTTAGATTAAGGAAGCAATCGCATTCATCATGTTTCAAACAAAACGCCTCGGTCTCGAGAACACTGTAGTGTTAATTCGATGGAATTATTCACACTAGTATGAAGTGGAAGGATTGCTTTTTTCAAAGTCAGTTTTGAGATAGGACTCTTGCATTGATTTTATTTTGCATTATGAATTGCAAACTGACCATGTCCTTGATCATCCAGCTCAGTTTTATTGCTGAACAAACTGTAATTCAGCGAATCACTGTGTTGGAAGTTTAAGGACAATCTACAGCTTACATATGCACAAAATGGAAGAGAACAAGAAAACGAAAACGAAGAATCACCTTATCTTGGGAATAGATATGTTGTCCACCTGGTAATGCTGATTAGATGGAATTATTATCATAGTTATGAGCCAAAATGAAAGCATTTATACAGCAGCCTTGAACATCCAGCACAGTGTTGTTGCTGAACATACTGTAATTTGCAAAGCACTGTGTTGGAAGTTTAAGAACGATCTACAGCTTACATACATAGAAACTGGAAGAGAAGAAGAACCACGAGGAATTACCCTATCTCTGTCATAGAAATGTTGTCCACCTGGCACATGATGATGCTGATTATTATGACAGGTAGGAGTCAGAATGAAATCTTTTCTATAGCAGCGAAGGAAATAAAAGAAGAGGAAGTTGTGTCAACGCATGCAGTCGTATAGCTAAATTTACATTGGAGACAAGGACACGCGTAAGAGATCGGTTGTTTGATATCAATGTTTAAACGATAACCAAACTTAGTATTTAGCAAACCTCCTCACCAGTGAACCTGCATCCACTGTTTTAGCTTCAGGATTAATATGACTGAAGAAGGGAAAGGGAAGGTGAACAGAGGAGAATTTAATCTGTTGAATATTATATATCAAGTGCATGTCTTCAAGCTGTGAGGGGTTGAAATTAACAAAGGTACTGCGTTCGTTTCCGAAATTAGTCCTTGTTCACTAAACGATTTACTAATATCAACCATAAGAAATCCGTCAGCATCCCTGAAGCGGAAAAATTTGCCTCTTGGAGAGTCTGGTGCTGAATTAATATCTCTAGTGTGAACTGGAGGAACACAATTTTATAAGTGACAAATCCCAAAACATCAACCATATCATTTAGCAAGAGAATCGTGAAATAAAAGAAGTATATCTTAACCAGATCATGCCACCTTAATCCTTCATCATTCAGCACAGTTTTGAGTCTTAACAAACTAGAAATAAGACGACGGCTGTGTTAGAAGTTTAAGGACATTCTATTAATTGCACAATGAAAAATTAGAAGAGCAAGGGAAACGCAACAAAACCATCTATCTCTGAAACGGAACATTCAGTTACTGAGTAAATGGGATTATGATTGCAAACTCTAGTCATATCGTTAGTGTGCACTGTAATAGAAACGATTTAATGACATTCTCCAGCTTACAGATTGAAACAAATGGAAGAGATGTGGAACAATAAATAAGTACTCCCTCTATTTGACTTTCAGGAGTAATTTGTCGCTCTGGCAAATTCTGCTGCTGGTTGTATTGAATTTATCATTATTACTTTGTAAAGCTAATTATCATCTTCAGACGTTTAGAATAGCAGGTCTTTTCTCTTTGAATTTTGCGCCATTTCAATGAACGTTTTGTTGAGTGAGTGCCTTTGATGACTACTGACCCTCTCAGTGTCCTTTCCAATTTTAAAAATAGTGTAGCGAATGAATTGTAGCACTTATCGTGAACAGATCCTTGTTTTATCAATATGCCATAATATCAGCACAGTGTCAGCTATTGTTACAGTTTTAGAACATAAATTATGCAACAGTTAACATTAACATAGAAACCTGATACTTATTAATCTTCCTCACCAGAGAACCTATTGGAACTGTTTTAGCTTCAGAAATAATATGACTGAATAGGAGAAAGGGACGGCGAACAGAGGATAATTTATTCAGTCGAACATTCCACGTTAAGTGCATGTCTTCAACCTGAGAATAGTAGAAATTAACAGAGGTGCTGGATTCGTTTCCGAATATGAAATTAGTCCTTGATCACTAAACGATGCCTTTCTAAATCGCAGCGGCACTGTCAAAGTTTGTTCGCACCTGGAAATATATTCCTCCTGATAATGTCCAGTACAGTACCGCAACGGACCCCTCCGTGATTTTAAAAGGCGTTGCTATCATTACGGTGAAGACATATTGGTTATAAACCACATCAGACCCGGAGACAGATTTATTTTGGCTTTCGATGTTAGAATATCTAGCTACGTTGTATTACCCTGTGAAAATCGTCCCCGACACAGACACGACTGTCCCTGCCTCTCACGTGATTGTGGTTCCTACGGTAGCATTGGAACATTCGAACATATACGATAATTCCACCAATGATTTGCTGATTACCTGAAGTCCTCAATCGAATATATAACTCCACAGAAGCCCCTGTTGTGTGGTCATTCAGTTAACATTGTTGAACTTGACTGAATACTCAGCGGAAATCAAACAACAAATTCAGCAATAACAGATCGACGCTGATCAAAAGGCGTCGTTGACATCATGTGGAACCCGCAATCGGAATTGCGTTGATAATTGAGAAGAGCAGCGACGCCATCACGAAATAATATCGAGTTAAATACACCAACATCTCAACGAAATTGTCAAAGCCCCGACAGTATCAAACTACAGTACAAACGCCAATGATGGTTATGAAATCAACGAAATTACCATTAGTTGAGATGTCGTATAAATACGCCGTCTACTTTGTATTTGCCGGAGAAAAAACACGCGCATTTGTAGGCTGTTTCTATCCCGTGACGTGTCTCCCGGGCACTTTAGAAACTCTCCACAAATACAACGCCGTTTGATGAAATGTCCTTCCATTACACACAAGTGCTCAACGTTTCCGTTTCAGAGATGCTGACGGGTTTCGCATGGTTGTGGCAGAGTGTGTTTTTTTTTTTTTTTTTTGTCCTCATCCATTTAGACCATGTGCAAACAAACAGCCATATGCTACATTTCAGTTTGTTAAGCATCGAAACAAAACTGTGCTGGATGGTAACTAAAAAATATTAAATTGTCAAAATTGTATGTATGCTCGATAATCAAGGTTTACTTTAGCAAAGTCCATCGTAGTTTCTCCAGCATCCGAGAAACTAGTTTCCTAGATGCAAATGATGATCTGATTGCATGGATTGCTGAACATCGTATTCTTTTTGAATAGCCGATATATTATAAATGCTTTACTCCCGTACACACTCTCGTGCAATAAGTAGCTTCAATCAACACCAGCATGTACCAGGTGGACCTAATTTCTATTCCTGAGAGATAAGATATTTCTTAATTTTTCCTTCTGTTGTCTATTTCTCCCATGTGCACACTATAGAATATATTGAAAAGTTCAAAACAGTCATGTTATAGTTTGGAACTGTTTAACATCCAACATATTCAAGGCCTAATTTCCACAGTACATTTAGTAATTATCATTTTGTTATCAAAACACTTAACTGAAATGATGACAAAGGTCCTGTCTGAGAATATAACCTTAATCTTCCAATATATGCATGTGTCAATATCTAGCTATTTTTCAGCAAGACTTTCATCTACTTAACGATCAAAGATTATTGTGTCATGTTCAAACTGTAAATGATTTCTTTTGATTTCACATTCCTAAACCTAACTGAAAATAGGACTGCATATATTGTTAAACCTAATTTTCTAATTGAATAGACAGTATATTAGAAATGCTTTTTCCCTTGTACACACACTCATGGAGATAATTATATTCAACCAGCAAAGCATGTGCCAGGTGGACGTTTCTGTTCCGGAGAGAAAATGTGGCCGTTGTTTATACATCTTAATGGATTTGTAAACTCACTTTCTAATTGAACCGCTGCTATCAGAAATGCTGTCCTTCCAGCACATGCATGTTCCAGGTGAATGTCATTTCTTTTCCAAAGATAAAATGCGTCTATGTTTTTTTTATGTTTTGGGTGGGTGGGTGTTCTTTTCCAATTTCTCAATGCGGCTATTCTTCCAACACAGCTAGATACTAAATTCCAATTCCTGAAGAATCAAATCTAACATGTTCTACTACTGTGACACGGGCATCTTGGATACGCCTTTTGGGTTTACATAATCCAAAATTGAAACGAAGAACATGGGATGTTGAGCTGACACATATCTGATTCAACGTTTTCCTCGCTCAGTCCTCTGTATGGTCCGCTGGACCTGCAAAAACGTATCAAGCAATTCCCCAGCTATAAAAAAAATGTTAAGTATTGTCTTTGGTATCGATAGGAGATAGGTATAGTAATCCATATCATGAATTTAACCCCAATGCCAAATGAGCCATGATACCGATGCGATTCATAAACCCCGTGCTGGTTTTGAATAGACGATATATTATAAATTATCTCATCCCAGCCCACACTGGTGGAGATATGTAGACCCAATCACAACCAGCATCTGCTAGGTGGTTAACGTTGCTGTTCCACAATGAGAATGTGGTCGTTGGTATTCATGTTCTCGTCCATTTTGTCCGTGTGTAAGTTGTAGACTGCCCTTAACACATCCATTTCCTTATTACTAGTTTGTTCCGCATCATAACTGTGGCGTATGGTCAAGGGCTAATGTGACATAAGTCAGGTTAGTAGCTATCATTTGGATTTCACATCTGTTAGATTTAAATGAGGTCCCAATTCGAACTGAATAACTGATACAATTGAACTGCTCTCCTCCCAGCACATGCACATGAAATTGCATACATCCAATAAACATGAGAATGTGCCAGGTGAACATCATTTCCTTTCGTCTTTATTTTACATTGCTGATTTCCATTTTTCACATTTGCAAAAGGTGGAATATCCTTAAACATAGTCATGTACTAGTTTCTATTTTGTTTTACGTCATATATATGTCCACATTATTACAGCCCGTTTGTTATTGATCGATCTTTCGGATATCACAATGCTAAATTGAAATGATAACAATATGTTCTGATGATGTTAAACATGTGCTAATTTCTAGTTGCTTCAGCGACAGAGCAATCCTGTACTTGAAGATCAAAGAATATTGTGTATAATCATCTTGGAAGCTCCTTTTGAATTTCATAATTCTACATGCAAGTGACGATACGATTGCATGGGTTGTTTGAACCTCGTATTCTTTTTGAATAGACGATATGTTAGAAATGCTTTCCTGCCCTACACATGCTCGTGGAGATAGGTAGATTCAATCAACAAAAGCATGTGCCAGGTGGACAATGTTACCGTACTGGAGAGAGAATGTGGTCCTTGTTGAACATGTTTTCATCCATTGTGTCAGTGTGTAAGCTGTAGATTGCCCTTAAATTTCCAACACAACCGTGTTCCAGCTTTTTTAAGCATCAAAGCTAAAATGTGCTGGAAGATGACAAACAAATGACATGGTCGGACTTGTACATTTTGATGTGTTAAATGGAAATGAGGAAAATATATCCTGTCTGATAATGTAAAATGGATCAAATATTGTCCTTCCAGTACTCGCTATTGCTAATATTTGCAGTTGATTAGCAGAAGGATGTCCTTGATGCTTAACTCTTCCGTTGCAGATATTGTGACAGAGTTCTTATGTTTGCCGTTGAGAAACAATGATTTGTGATCGGAAACAAGTATATATTCTGAAAGGAACCCAGGGAAAATTTTGCATTGTCCGATGAGCACGAATGTGTGCGGGATGTTGTGCTGATGAAAATCTGAAATAACGTTCAACTCGCTACCCTCTGCTTTCTGTTGTCCTGGTGCTGGAGCTAAACCAGTACCAAAGAGGATCATGGTGACTAATATTGATAAGTATGTATTCTGCAGAAAGCTATTGCGACGTTCTTTTCTTCTTGACTTCAGTGGCATGGTCGAACAGAAGTATTGCCACCGAAAGTCTAAATTTCCCTAATTATAATATTGACATAATAGGAAATTACCTGGACAAGATATTTATCTGAGAGGGTAAGTAAACATAAAACACGCTTGCTCAGCAAACAGGAAACTATTCAGCGAAATTACATAAAATTAAAACTTAATAACCACTGTCCTAAAATTCTTAGGATGATTATCAGGAATACATAATTATCTTTGTAATATTCAAAATCAGTATTTGATAAATACGACTGTTTTGTCCAAAATAAAATTTGAATTATTTTATTCTGTATAAATGAAAACACGCTGTTAACTTCATGAAATTTTGTAACAGTAGTACTCTGAAATTTCCGTATATGCCATACTGATAGAGACTACACAAGTATTGGCACAGTCTCAAATCACCGTGATATGTACGACTTTAAACAAATATGCCACGGTTAACAGGTAATTCCGTTCAGCTCTGTTAGAGGTATACTAATAAACGGATACAAAAATAACCTGTGTGTAAAGCAATTTCTATTTATTTGTTCTATCTCACAAATTACTCGTTATTGTTTCTTCAGGTACAACGTTTGTCGGGACACAAAATCAACCGTCACTTGATTCGATTGGAATATAAGTATATTTATTTCACATTGAAAATGTGACATGAAACAAATATGAAAGTAATTTCGCCAATAAGTCTTTATATTTCACAAGTAAGTAATATTTTACAAGTGTTCATGAAATAATGGTTCTAATAAAATCGGTAGACCAGTTATTATTTGCTATTTAAAGACGATGGAATGCGAATGAAAAGTTTCTCGTCGTTTGTAAAATCTGAAAAATACCTTGGACAAAACGTTTGTCGATCATTGATAATGGTAGAATCTATTAATTTGATTACTTTCCGTAATAAATATAATTTGTACTATTGAACATTTTCCAATTAAATGATTCACAAATTTAACAGTAAAGACGCTAAAGTTCAGTGAACCTTAATGAACTTTAGCTTCTTTACTTCATACAAACCCCAGATTCACAAAATTGAAGAAAAAAATAAACAACAAAAAATAGTAAAACTAACTCAAGAACAATCGTACCCTGGGCGATCCCACGGAAAATATGTCAATTTTTATGGTCAAATACATCACAGCATATTTGGATGAACTGTTCTGTGAGAACTTTACTTCCACGTTATCAAAAAAGGAAGAATTTTTAGTTGCTTACATCTTCAGTTCACTCTTGTGATATTTAATAATTGGTATATTTTTTGCTGTGAATCTTTCTTAAGGAAAATATACCATAAAAACAAACGTAAGTGTCGTGATGTATTTTACAGTAGGAATAACATTCTCTCTCTGTCTCTGTCTGTCTCTGTCTGTCTGTCTGTCTCTCTGTCTATCTGTCTGTCTGTCTGTCTGTCTGTCTGTCTGTCTCTCTCTCTCTCTCTCTCTCTCTCTCTCTCTCTCTCTCTCTCTCTCTCTCTTCGCCATAGTAGTTTTGATTGAAATCCTAATGGTACCTGTTCCCGTTTGAAGATACCTCTCCAAAATTGTGATCAGTAGTCACAATAATTATGTTATCTCTTCCGTTTGTCATGTCATTTTTTTCAAAAACTTACACACTTACAAATTGTAAATCAGTCAATTGTTGGATGAAATAAAATCTTGAATTGACTTGAGCTTGTAAAATTCAGATATCTTAGCTTTATCCTAGTTTGGCACTGCAATGTGTCACGGATAAAAAGTGTCGAACATAAGATCTACCGTTTTTTCAGAAAGGCAACAAACACACAACGCGAGTGACATTGTACTGTATAACCCTGCCTATGGTTAACTCTGAATTCTAAAACCAAAACATGCGTTCAGAAAAAAATGTAACAATGTTCGACCTATTTTCTCTCGGTTTAGACTGTCGATAGAACAAGGCGCTTTTTGGTGCTGCTTTATTATTGTTTTTTTTCCTGCCCTTAGATTTGAGAAAACTTTGGAAAATTGTTGGTAGCGTGTGCTGCGAAACACTCTAATGTGACAATCATTTTAGGGACGCACGATATTTATTCGATTGTATAATTTATGTTTAACTCTCAAAAACATTATTCTTTTATCTAAAAATTTTTTTTAGTCAGTTAGCATGACGTCATGGTACTTGCTATACACAAACACGAACCCGAATGATGCGTGTTTGTATATAGAAATGACACAGGTGGCATGACGTCACGGTCCTTGCTACATTGTTGCAAGTGTCTAGGAGTTAAGGAATTAAATTGATGTAGAACACGAATGGTTCGTGATTCTATGTATTTAAGTAATTTGGTATAAGCCATCAGCCTACGAAACAGTGGCTGATTTTTTATACTTGCTGTTTTTAGTACTGATGATTGACTGATGGCTTGTGTATAGGAGTTATAATATCCACAAACACGAACAAAATTCCCATTGACGCTATACAGTCCCAGGGTGTGCTTTTGAGGCTATAAATCTTGACGCTATATTCGATATTAGGGTCCCACTTGATTATAGCTATTTATAGCATCATTATAATTATGCAAATTTATGAACACCTCCAACATAATTTCAGGTCTATGTAATGCTTTATATATAAATTTCGGGCTTGTATTAGTATTGACGCTATAAATCTTGTCCGTAGACAGGCCCAGGTGGTCTTGTAATGCTAATTCCCATTGTCCCTAGATAGGCCCAGGGTGTGCTAGTCGCTATACTAAATTCCCATTGTCCCTATATAGGCCCAGGGTGTGCCATTTGTACGTAGAAATCTTGTCCGTAGACAGGCCCAGGTGGTCTTGTAATGCTAATTCCCATTGTCCCTAGATCGGCCCAGGGTGTGCTTTTGACGCTATAAATCTTGACGCTATACAGTCCCACCCATGTTAAAATTCCCATGTTAAATTCCCATTGTCCCCAGGGTACAACCCCCCTAGTTTAACATAGAAGTCTACGTGAGGCTATAAATTTGGGGGGCTACGGTACAACCCCCTAAATTTAACATAGAAGTCTACGTGGGGCTATGGTATCCCACTATACTACTGACGAATGTAAAGGTGGAGAAAAAATTAGGCAAAAGCTCTTAAATCTGATGTACTTCATAATAGATAATTAATCAATGATACAATCCAAACTTTCAAATATTTCATTGTAACGCAAATATGCAATATTCATTGTGAACATTTATAAACATTGTGAGGAAGTTATTGTGTAATTCTTGGTTTAGACAAAATTATTTGCAAAGGATAGTACATACAATATAGAACAATATAGGGAATTGAATAAAATGCATGACCTAATTCCAAGCTCTCTTCGCATTAGCAGGATTAACATTTTAAAACTAAATGTCATTTTAACAAAAACAAAAGTTATTTAGTTATGGATAGCGTAACTACATTCAGTTCAAATTTACATTGGGCGGAAATACCTATCTCTATTTGTAAAACATTTAAACAACTAGGTGTTATTTAGTTTTAAAAATTGAAAATTTATAAAATATATTAAAACATAACGCTCAGAAAGAAAATTGAGCCATTCGTCTTCTCTATAAACTGAAGAAAAAAAAAACAACCTTCATTTTCCAATAGATTTACAGTTGCAACTGTTTGACCACCCAGTTATATATATTGTGCTATAACGATGTGAAGTTTGGGGGTTCCAAATTACACATCTTTTAGTGACAATGTTCACACAGAATTTCTAAGATGTATAACAAACGAAAGTGTACACATGTCGCGCTCTTGTATTCCGCTCATTGAAGGAAACCAGCTGGCATTTCCATTAAATGTCTCATGATTGGACTTTGAATCTCAATAATAAATGGCAGATATTTAAAAAATTCCAAAATTTAGTAATAAACATTCCAGTTTATTTATGCATGGTTTGAACACACTTGAGAAATATTGATTTCAGTTTGACGAATTGATTTTCTCTACCAAGCATCAATGCGTAATCCTCAAGGTCTGAAAACGTGTGTTGTGCAATCGTTAAATGACTTATTTATACAAGACGGGACTGCGCGATTAGAAGCTATCTCTCAAATGCAACTTATTAAATATTCAAACAAGATTTTAACTTTGAGAAGAATTGTTATTTCTAGAAAATAATGTATTAGCAGCGAAAAGCTTCTAGTAGAGTCAGGGAGTCAGGGAGTTGGATAAACATACCAAGGCAGGATAGAAAATGCATTGTGTACGATGGAGATGACATAGGTGATGAATTGCATTATTATTTGTGTTCTAATGTTTCACGTGAGAGATCTCGATTCTTACTATCTTTTTAGTGTAATAAAGGCTGGTATACTCATTATCTTTTTAATGTAACAAAGGCTGGAACACTCATTATTTTGTTAATGTAATAAAGGCTGGTATACTCATTATCTTGTTAATGTAATAAAGGCTGGTATA
>JAECUM010027083.1:0-61495 GCA_016617855.1 Megalonaias nervosa | reverse complement strand
AGTAAATATATGTGTGATGAAAGAATTAAAGGGCAGAATATTGAAGAGGCAGTCAAGAAATTAAGGCTTGGAACCTCCGATTTTTACAAAACTGGGAGGGTGAACAGACCATTTTGCCTGAGACCTTATTTATGAAAAATAAAGGTTCCTATAAAGACTAAAAAATAAAGTCAATAACGCTAAACCGAAGCCATTAACCAAACACATTTCCATGCGGGGAGAAACAGACCGCGTTAACGAAATCTTGTGGGTTAGTTCGTTTTTGTTATTCGTTGTTTGACGTGTATTTTTCCAACGCGTTGCGACTCGTTTACGTCTAGGTCACGTACGCGTGGTCTCACCCTCCCTGCTGCTATAATTAACCAAATATTTTGTCAAGTCCGTTACGATATCTCGACCTAGGATCATGTAAATTTATTGTTATAAAACCAAACGGAGTAGCTTGTGCTTTCGAAGAAAAGTTTTTCAACTTAATCATATCAATTTCCCCTGAAAACCAAGTATAATAAATATTTTGTAAAGTATGATTATCAACTCCGTTAAATACAACCAAAATATTGCAGTTGTCTCTGATCACTTTAGGTATTTGTGTATAACGCTGGGTAACATAAATCACGTCTGTGTTTTTATGTCTACCTCGAGAAAATATCCGAGCTGGATTTGATTGTTTGTCCAGCATAATATCATCGTACACTACTAAATTATTAATAAGTCCATCAAAGTCATCTACAGATGGCGCTTCATCAATGCTAGTAATAAAATCAATAATATCATTGCCGTCTTCATCCAGCAACTTTGCATTTTCTTTAAAATCTTTAAGCACTTCATAGCATCGTTGATCATCTACAGATGGTGCCACTAAATATAACCTATCCCATTTGAGCCATCTCATTATCAGATTAAGCAATAATTGCGTCTTACCACTTCCAGATGACCCAATTATTTTCATTCTAATAGAATTCGGTAGCGCTGGGTGATGCTTGACTGGCTCCTGTCTTCGTGTCGCTGAGAAGTCAATTATATCCATAATAATAATAATATAAATTTATATTGTGTTCGATGCAAGGCACCTACCCCCACCGTTGGTCGGACCAGTGGATTAATAACAATAATAACAAAAAATAAAAAACGCGCACTGACAGGTAAGTGTGAAAAGTGTGGCACAAACAAATACAGATTTATCTCCCCTGACTTAGTCAAGGATAAAATCACGGACAAGTTTGCAAAGACAGGAGGTGATATCGCTGCTTCGTTGGGAAAATTACCAGGGGTTCCGTGGGCGAAGTATCCCGGAGAAAAACATTTACCAGGATACAATTACTGTGGTCCTGGAACTCGACTTGATATCCGACTTGACGAACGAGATCAACCAAGACCAGGAGAGTATCCAATAAATAAGATTGATCAAGCGTATCATGTTCATGATGTTGCGTATAAAAACAAAGATTTACAACAACGGCATCTCGCAGATGTGAAGTTGATTCATGCGTTAAATTCTATACCTGATCAATCTCTCAGAGAGAAACTTGCTAGTTTTCTAGTGAAATCTCCTATGAAGGGTAAACTAATGCCAGGGCTGGTACTTAATTATATAACCATTATAATGGAATCTTTTTATTATAGCCCAAGAGGATATTGGAAGGGTAGAGCAGCGATTAGTAAACTTGCTGAAGTCTCACGTGCTGTTGTTGCAATGTGGTTAGCACGACAGGCAATATGGCAAATATATCTACCACCACCTAAAAAAATTCAGTACGCGTATTTTGATGTCAGCGTTCCCAATGAAGTTCATCAAGCAGACATTTTGTTTTTACCACATGATACTATTAAAACACGCAGACGTCAATCACGCACATACAAATACGCGTTGACTATCGTTGACGTTGCAAGTAGATATAAAGAAGCAGAACCACTGTCAACAAAAACAGCATCTGAAGTTGCATCTGCGTTTGAACGAATTTATCAGCGAGGACCTTTGCAATGGCCACAGTTGCTACAAGTTGATCCTGGCAAAGAATTTCTTGGTACAGTGTCATCGCTGATGAAAAAATATAATGTCAAAATCAGACCATTCGATCCTATCATCGACAATCCAGATATTTGTACGAGTAATAGTTAGTCCTTGTGACGAATGAATCGTTATAGCATATCTTAATTTCCACGGAGTTTTATCCATGATCAACGCGCTCTCAACAACATCAACATCAACCAAAACAATATCATTTAATACAAGATTTTGTTTTTCATTTGTTCCTGGAAATTTCAACTTCAATATTCTGTCGTCGAGTATCCGCTGGGCGATAACACAATGGTACAGGTAGATTTGAAAATTTTTCTTTATGTAATAAAAATAATTTCTCTTGCAATTCATCACGAACTATCTTTCTACTTGCAACTATTAAATCATCTGGTCTCCATAAATTCCAAAAATCATTCACAGGAGTTTCCGGAATTATTTCACGCATTATATCACATTGTATTCTATCTGGCTGTAGTCTGATCAATCTTTTAAATTCTTTCAGAGGTTCATCAATAGCTCTATAATCATCGGTTATCTCCTCATAATAATCCACAAACATTTTTAACCACTCGTGCGGAGACTGCCCAACAAAAGGTTGCGGTTCACCATGATAGCCGCACAATCACAGCAGTATTTTTTGTCAGTAACCAATCAAGAAATATATTTAATGTTTCTAACGATACCGTACAAATTTCATCCCAGATGATAATCCGGGGTATATATTTCTCACCCATTCGCTCAGGTGTCCACGTATCCCCGCACCATCTGAAGAAACTATGATTAGTTTGAGATTTTACTCCTCGTTCATTTATTTCTCTGGCTAGTCTATGTGTAGGTGTCAGCACAATCATGTCAAAGGAGTTCTTCAAACTGCGACGAAATAATTCAATGGCACGTGTTGTTTTTCCAGAACCACCAGGCCCATTGAGATAAACGGTTTTATGTCTGGCCACAGGATCAAACACAGATGGTGCCGATGATTTTAATATTTGATTGTCATTGCTGTAATATATTTCCTTGATTTCAACGTCTGCAGATTCGAAATAGTCAAGTATATATTTTTTTTTTTTTATTCTCCATGATCCCCATTCACCATTATCGAGTAGCGGTTTTAGTAAATCTGTATACGCGCTATTTATATAAAATGAATCCGTGGCAACTTTAACCGCGTAACGAGGAAATCTGTTCATCATCGATAATAAATTTGTGGAAACATAAGCGAGCATGGATGATCTTAAATGAGTGAATTGCGGTGACTCACCATCAGTATAACTCACGATTGTACCCAATTTAGTTCCGGTTGATAAGTAAGCATTACTCCGACTCACAAATGTATTTTTTTTCCGTTGTATCAGCAATTATAAAATCGAGTTCAGCATCACCCATAATTAATCTTGTACACATTCGTTTATGGTGATATGATTCTCCTTGAGTAAACTTACCAATTATTTTCCTACCAAGATCTTTTGCAATTTTATTTTCATAATCAATCATATCAGGATTTTCATCCGGGGAATATTTCTTTTGCTGTGGTAACCAAACTTGTTTCTGCGGACAATACGATATAATGGCTTCGTTTACTTTCATCGACACTAAAATTCCAGTATCAAGCATATATCGTAATAGTGCTATTGGAGCCCAATATTTTTCTGAGAAATGTCTTCCAAACCAATCATAAATAATCGGATGCAGATTTTCCGCAAACTCGAATGACTCTATACAAGCAAATCCAGCTAAGTCAAAATTTGGTAAGAGTCCGTATATCGCAACTCTGGTCATCTCGTGTGTGGGATGTCCGAATCTTTTAAAGTACTCAGAACATTCTCCGTATCCAAGAAAACTTCCAGGATAACACGCTACCATATCAACCGATATAATATCGCTATAATCGTATTTAGTATTCCACAATCCGCCTTGTCCGTATTCGATACAACTGTGCTGGACATCAACGAGAAATTCCAATCGTGTCGGCTTCCATGAATTTTTCTCCTGAGCAGCGTGTGCAGTGACCGATGGAACGGTGAAACAATTATTTAGTAATTGTTCAACCTTGACATCGTCAGTGATAAAATCCTTGATTTTGTCAGCGGGTACATATTTCCGAGCAGTATTTTTCATTTCATCGTGGAGTGATTCTTCACATAAATTTCACTGTTAGGCCTTACAAACTGATCGTTGTTTACGGATTCTGAACTTCGAAATAACCACACGGATACAGGATCACTCTTGCTAATATCATTGATAACGTCAAATATATAATCGCTGTAAAATTTAACTATTCTATCCCTTGGAAATATTGTTACTGCAGATGTCCATGTGTGTGCGTTATGATCAATGATCGTTATAGGAGCTCCTCTTGATGCATATTTAGACGCATACAAAATCTCTTCAGTTAGTGTTTTTACTGTTATTGGAAAATTTAATTTCTTTTCTAGTTTAGCAACGTCGCTGATAGATGCTCCGGTGTCTTTAACTGTTTATGCCCACGTATTTATTTTTTCACGTCTTAGATCTGTTAAACCGTTTCCGCGTATTGCTTTTGAGAAATGTTCAATAACCCGCTCGGCTACGCAGTTTAGCCTTGACTCTGTCAAGGAAAATTTCATTGGTTTGAGATTATTAACGATAGGTTTATCATTTAGCGGCTATATCGCATAAACAACTGCAGTTACAGGGTACTCTCGTTCATAATACGGTTTATCAATACCAGTCAATGATCCTGGTTTGGATTTTTTATTTAATAGAACAGTATTATTTCCAGTATGAAGTCGTACAGGGTCACGTTTATCAGGGATAATCCAAGTGTCGTCATCTGTCTGCACAATAAATTTTACCAGAATAATATACCTCTGATTGTCGAGATAGTTGATAATATTTCTTCCTCGTTCGTCATGCATTCTAACATCAATGGTATTCATGATCCTGAATGTTGACCAAGTATGAGCCGCACCATCGTTTTGAAATTCTTTTTTAGCTTCACGGATACGATCGGTTATATCGCTATTTATCAAAGCTAGATCTTGCATCGAAAAATTAAATTTATATTTTGGTAGTTTGTCAAGATCGAATCTTGCTCTGGAAGGTTCAATTGCGGGTAATCTCTCAAATTCCTCCATGCTATAATTAAGACAAATATATGTTTAATTAAACTTTAATGATACGTATAATGATACAAGCAAATAACAAATGCAAGTGGTTAATGATAGGATTTTCTCTTCCTTGTAATAAATTATGCGTAAATGAATTCTGTAGTTATCTCATGCAAAGTTTTCGCAAAGGGAGTCTAGAACCGAAACCGTGTTTACGATGTGGTGTTGGGGTCAGAGGAGAAACACGGTTATGTGTGCAATGAGGTGGTAAAAGATACAGAGAGCTGAAACGACATTATGATAAGAAATATAACGCCCTGATATCTCCCATAAAGACTGCCGAAGACTATCTTGCTAGATATTCAAAATAATCAATTAGACAAATAGTATTATTATATAAATGAAGCAAAATGAATTTGTGAAACATCCAATAATTAAAAATCATGAAGCGTCTCGTGATGGTGTCATCAGAAACTGCAGATTAAAAAAATCAGTCGGAAATGTTGATAATAAAGGTTATTTCAGATTTAATGCTGGAAAAAAAAGATATTCATCTCATAGGTTCATATTCGAATGTCATTATGGAATCATCGAAGACGGACTTGTAATTGATCACGTTGACGGTAATAAACTCAATAATTCTTTAGGAAATTTACGAATTATTACACAGAGTCAGAATACTGCATGTGGAAATACTGGGAGATGTAAAATGTTCGAAAAGAGGGCGTTAAATCTACAAATGTAGAGACTGGTGAAGAGAGAATTTTTAATTCTATAAACGCAGCTGGTAAATATTTTGGTATCACCCCGAGATCGATACAGTTTGTTGCAGAAAAAATAACCAAATCAGCGTATTCAAATAAATATGATCAGCGAATCAAATTTAAGTACGCTACCACTTCTGAATAAAACACAAAAATATTGTAGTTGACGAAGCGAGATAACTCCGTCAAGTAAATCTCTCTCTGATAGATTAATTAAGCAGTTATCTCCCTTGTACTGCGTACATGACTACACATTTATATTCAGTTATATATCTAATCCATCAAATACTGAAGTCTGAGAAATCTGCATATTTCATATGATCAAGCACAAAAATCTCAGTTCTGTGATTTTATTCTTGGACATTGTCAAGATGATATTGAATTCCGTGATAAAATCATGGCGAACCGCGCTACAGTAGATTTTTCAGAATTTACATAATCCGTGTGTGCGATATAGTCATTATCGATTTTTTTTTTAAATTTTTTTTTTTTTTTGTTTAGACTGTAGCATGCGGATAGAACTGAAACATATCGATCCATGCATCATTGCTAGATAGTTCTGCCTCGATGAAATCAAGGATTGATAATAACAGTATTTTCAACTAGATCAGAAATGGTTAAAATGTGCAAAATTGCAGATTTTCGCGATTTATTTTATATTTTGTTCAGAATCTGTTTATCACAGAATCGTGATATACTTATCGCCGGTGACATAGGGCTAGGTAACTATATAACCATCTTTGAAACTTATGTTTTATAACTAAAGCTCATAGTGTAGTGGTTAGCGCTTCTGACTCTCATACTAGAGGCCCGTGGTTCGATTTCCCATGACTGACATTGTCGGTGGTTTGGCCCTGGGATGCCAATTTCTCTAATATAATTGGGGAAGTTCCCCTGTACACCTCCTCTCGCCACGTCAAACAACGTGGTGAGTGTGTTTTGCACTCGCCCGGGGTTTGATTGGGGTGGGGTGTACATAAAAAATTGGAACTTCTCTAAAATAAACAACAGGATGATGTGAGCTCGTGACCTTGTGACCTCACTGAAGAGTATCCCACACAAGGACATTCAGAAAGAATGTTCGCCGGACGAAGCCTCATAAAGTGCCTGTGGGTCATAAAATAGACCTTAACCATGAATAGTGCCTGTGGGCCATAAGAAAAGGCCTTAACAAAAAAAAAAAAGAAAGAACTCTTAGGACCTTATGATAAAGGCTTTACTGGCAATAAAGGGACCCCGTGGAATGGTATGGTAGATCATCATAGCTGTTGTTTATTTTTGAATTTATTCAGAAATATATCTTTATATATTTATATTAATTCAGAAAAATATCAGAAATATATTTTTATTATTAATTCATAAATATTATTTTTATATCATTTATATTATATTTTTATTAATTCAGAAATATATTTTTATATTTATTAATATTTATTCAGAAATATATTAATTGAGAAATATATTTTTATAGTTATAAATATTTATTCAGAAATATATTAATTCAGAAATATATTGATTCAGAAATATATTTTTATATTTATAAATATTTATTCAGAAATATATTAATTCAGAAATATATTTTTATATTTATTATAATTATTAATTCAGAAATATATTAATTCGGAAATATATTTTTATATTTATAAATATTAATTCAGAAATATATTTTTATACATAGAAATATTTATTCAGAAATATATTAATTCAGAAATATATTTTTAGAAAATTATTCATTCAGGATTATTTATATTTATTCAGAATATATTTATTAAGAATAAATTCATTCAGAATTATTTATTTATTCAGAAATAACTTTCATTCAGAAATATATTAATTCAGAAATAATTTTCATTCAGAATTATTTATTTAGAAAATATTTTATTTAAACAAATATATATTGTATAATGAATCATGAAAATATTAATGCTATTATTGCTGCTATTAAGCAATTACAGCACAATGGTATAAAAATATCTGATGAACTTGATCCTGAAAAAATTATGAGTGATTTTGAATCACTACAATTTCGAAAGTCCGAAAATAGGTATACGCTGCCCTCCGATTATAGTTTTATAAAGTTAATCCAACAGGCGATGTTACAATAACTGGCAGCAATCACGGATACACAGGTAAAATTATTTGTTCCCCTTTCACGTTCAATCGAAAAGGTTAGGTCAGAGTTATCTCACGAATACGAAACGAAAAGACGTACACGCTCGTATAAAACAGCTGAGAGATATTATGTCGATGACGGAGTCATTGAATGAAGTTGCAGAAGAATTACTGGCGAAAGATAACAACGAGTGTAATAGCACCGATGGTGAAAGTGACTGTAGTGACGTTGACAACGAAACCAATAGTGTCACCTGTGACGTGGTACCAGCTAAACAAGAAGGATAATTCATTTCTGACCCTGATATAATCACGGGGGTAAAAAAAAAAATATTTTATCCTTGACTTAGTCAAGGGACATTTTTTATTTTGCTTGGTGTTTCCTACGATGACGCTCTGCGAACGCATATACAGGTTAATACTTGGTGTCTCTGACCTAAGGTCCAACAAGTGGCCAGTCTGGTCAGTAAGTATGAAATGTATCCGCGATAAGAGTGGATTATGACATTTTAGATAAACATCGTTGATTGGTTCTGATACAATCAAATAGCCTGGGGTACTTGAAGTGTAAATGAATACAGAATGTATCCTTGCTGGGCCTGATTGGATTTTTCAGCGTCAGCTTGATAACTACCATCAGTGACATCACATACTAGATTGACAGCGATCGTTGATGTGATGTTGACGATGCCCTGCGAGACATGACGACCTGCATTGTATGGATTTTTATTATATTTGAGAAAATTAGACGGCGGGGTCATCTTGCTCCATGCTGCCAGTATATTTGGAAAGTAAATATCTATGATTCTTTCGTTTGGTAAATTCATCTCAGAAAAATTAAATAAATTTGGATTCTTACTGATTTTATTTACGTGATGTATATCTGATCTAACATAATTTAGATGTTGAATATGATCGATGATTTGCTGTTTTACATCAGTGTTGTAAATTCGTGCTAAATATTCCATCAGACCAGGTAAATTATTATATATTTTATAATACTCAGATTTGATCTCGTCGGCGAGTAATTTAACATCTACAGGTTTATTGATTGTTTCATCCCACGACGAATAACGCTGTCGATATTTTGGAGTTTTAATGAATTTTTGCTCGGTTGTCATAAATTCATCTCGGCGTGGTTCTGGTGGTCCTTGATAAACCAGTGGGACTTCAGGCCATCCTAATACTGATTTGATCGAAGACTGATATATGTCCACGGCATAATCTGGAGAATATATTTCTATCGCGGATGACAGCGTTGGATCATGAACAGTAATGGCAATCTTTGATTCTTTTCCTGTGATAGATTTAATCCTGCGCTGGCATTCTTCATTGATCTGTTCTATTTGATAACTGCCCGTGGGTATACTGACTACTTGCCAATCTGCAGTTCCGTCGTCGCGGTTTTTATTTGCAAATACTAATGAATTATTTGGTTGTAGTCCACCGAATGATTTTGACCTAATATTTGGCCAACTACAATAAACCCGTAATTGCGCTAATGCAATTTCTTTTGCTGGAATTGCAGTTGGAAAATTAATACTGAATTCAGGATTAGTTGAACTCGCTGATATCATTGTGATTCTGACCGGAGCAGTATTAGTGACGATCTGCTGTAATAATTCCTGTGATGTCATTATTATACTAGTATTATTCTAAATCCCTGATTTCTTCAGCCGTGATTACATCACGGTCGTCAAATACTTCATTATAGATATTTACCATCGCGCTGAATTCTTCATCGGATATTCTACCATCGTTGAACGACGACGAGATCAGCGATGATAGTTTGGAATATGCTGTCGTTGCTGAATGTAATTTTACCATATACTCGTGTAATTTTGTGTTCGTGCATGTATCTATCTTCTTTGCAATAATATTAAAAATATCCGCGATAGTTGTTGCGGATGAAACGATAATCGTTACAACGATCGGCACTGACGCTGTCATCGTTGACAATATTACGCCGGTTCCAGCAATGAGCGCAGAAATTGAATAGAAAACTATGTCAACGACAACCACGCGTCTTCGATATTTTTTTTTTACTTTTATTGTGTAATCGTCAATGATATTTTTTAGTTTAGTTTGCCACGCACATTCTTGATTGTATCTATATCGCTGAACGTCAATCATTACACTATATTAAGTAATTAATTGAGGTGTTTCAGCTACAAATTCCAGAAACCACCAGTAAGACGCCGAGGTTAATTTTTTATCAGATGATTCCAGCATAAACGTTTCTTCGGTATCTTTATTTAACACTACAGATACAGTCCCAGAAAAATTATCGGTTGAATGACGCCATAGATACGTGGTAAATATCCTAAATTTTGCAGAACTAAATACGTACAGCCTGTACACACCAGTAACCTCCGCGGTATGTTTGATAGTGTTATTTTGCGGTGTCCATGTTGATGATCCTGATGATACTGTGTACACGATATTGTTAATTTGTTTGTGTGGAATTTTAACGAGATTAGTTTTATTGATGATATTAGGAATTCCACTGATAATATCGTTGATTCTCGTGTTTATATCGGTGAGATTTATGTCAACGGTTGGTGGACTTCCAAAAAATTCATTAATGGTTCTGTTTACGTTTCTGCGAAAAGTCAGAAACAGTTGTACTTGATTAGTAAAATCAGTTTTGAGTGTGATCATTCCATCGTTGATTGTAGTTAACGAAGTTGTCACTGGAATTTCCTTATCATCGACATATTTCTTCGTTGCAGCGTCGAGATTATCTGTTGGTTCTCCTACGTTGGTAATTTTATTATTGTTCATGTTGAGAGCGCCGTGCGTGGTATCACAGAATGTTGACAGCCTATCATTGATCGACACTGCAGTAATACCACTAAGAACAAGTTTGCCCTCTCTGTCATATACAGCAATAAGACCTTCTCGCGATAATCGACTACGAATAATAATATCGTTGATTGAAATATTACTCGTCTTCAATTTTCCTTCACGGTTTTGAAATATAACAAGTTCGTTTGGATCAACGTTGGCCAGATTGAGCAGTTCAGATAATTCATCACTGATCTGCCTTGTTACTCGCTTGAGTAAATCTTCACCTGGTGCTTGTTGGGTTTTAGTCTTAGCTGATCTTCCGTAAATATCTACCATTATATGATTAGCGATTATTTAAAACAGAACTCGTATATTCGTGTACAGCCTTATGGGGAGGGTTTTTTTTTATCTTGATACAGCATCAAGTACTGCCAGTGCTTCACGGCCACATATTGGAGGATCCGTTAATGTTTGTGTTGGTAGCGTTGAATACCAGATCGGAATGTTGCAGTCATAGAATCACCAGTGACATACTTCAGAAATTCTTTTGGTGGTGCCAGTCCGTACGAATCGAAATAGACAATTCCACGTGGATCAATCGCGTAAGCAACCCAATGAGTACCACGGCCCGAGCTTTAATCGAGGTTGATTATTCCGGTTTCAACGTTGTTTGGTTTGTGTGGTAATTGATCACGCATACAAACACCTCTGAAATTTTTTATATTTAGTTGCTTGGACAACGGGAAAATCAGCGAGTCCCTGGAATTTTTAATCCGCGTCCGTATTGAGTTCCTGGAAGTCTCAGACCCCGTCCTTGTCGTCGTCTTATTTTTTTAATCCTTTCCTTGTTGCTTTCTTTAATGCCATTCCAACAACTGTTCCAACTACACCTAACGCAGCAGCTTTTGCAACAGCTGGGGCTGCAGCGGCTATTATTCCTGGAATAGCTGCAAGAAGTGGAAATATACCACCTGTCTTAGCAATGTTTTTGATGGCACCCGCAGAAAGATTTACGCGTATACCTTTCTTTGATTGTTTGGCTTCATTGAAATACTTGAGCTGACGTTCTGTCAGCGATAGCTTATTTGAACCACCTGTGATTTGTTCTCGCGCTACTGATATTTTTACTCCACATTTTTTCCCTGATGCCGACTGCAGTTTTTTAATCTGACCAGGAGTCAGACTGACACTAACATGATGATATGACATTTATAATTTTATTCATGATCTAATTACATGTTTTCTACTGGCGCATCGATAACTCTCATTCGACCACCAACACCTTCAAGTAACATTGTTTTATCGCTGAGTATGACGACGATTGCTCTGTAATTAGCAATAGCTCCTCTTGTAACACGAGCTCAAAAATGTATATCAACGACGGACTGTCTAAACAAATCCAAGTGTTCCAGCGAAAAGTAATAGATCGGATACAACGTCGTAAACTCCCGCTGAGATATTTGTAAACCAGTATCAACATTTTGATCATGTCCCATGAACGTCATCAGACGTTGATACGCACGTGCAACAGTGTTTTGTTCAAAATTTAACAAAATATCCTCGGCTGGTTCTTGATGTCCATTTATCCTCAAAGAAACCTCAGTAACGCCGAGTTTATCAAATATCATAATACTTCGTATTTGTGAGTTTACTCGCGTAACATCTTGAAGTGCAACAAATATATCTCGCGGTGCTGAGACACCTTGCTGTGATGCTATTTGCCATGTAAATAAACCATTAATGTTACTCTGGATAGAATCTGTGGTCATTGTTAGCCATGACAATGTTGATTTACCGCCGCTGTCCGTGAAAGAAAGTAACCTTTGTTCTTCGATTAACGACGGTGTCATTGTTGGCATCCACAATGAAAGTTTTGTCAGTATTACTTTACCATGAAGTGCCGCAGTTGCACCTGCGTTAGCTCCTTCAGCGTGCCATATTGCATCATCGTCGGTATTTTTTCGTACGAGTACAATTGTGTGCTTGGATCCAAAAATAACCTTTCTAACATTTCTACAAAATCCAAACATGTGTGACAGTGGAATCGCACATGAAAATCTTTCATCGTCGCCCAGCATTGCTCGACGTGACGCGAATCCCAAGTTGAAATTTTCATTCATTGATACAACTGTGTCCCCAGCTGCATTTAATGTTACATTTCTGTTTTCTGGATGATCAGTTATGTCTTTGACAAACATCATTGATGGACCAGCTGATCTTGAGTAATCATCGCTATATCTTGCAAGACCAAGTATCGTTGTGGCAACTTCAATGTCGTTATGACAAACCTCAATCTCTCGTCCATCAATCATATATGCTGCACTTTTAAATAACGCCATAATACCATTATTGACAAAACCAACTCGATCACCAATTCCGTAATCTGTATTATCTAATTTAAAAAGTCTACCTTCGACTTCAATAAATGCCTTAGCAGGTAAGAAATATTTGCTTGTATCCTGAACTTGTAATTCAATTCTTCCACGCTCGTCAGGTACACGTGCGCCACAAGAATAATATTAATAGTCACGTACCGATTCATCCTTGAGAACCGGTGCGTCAGTGTCGAATGCGGGATCAGATATACGTTTGAACATCCTTATTATATTTGTTATCGTTTAACACGAAAACCACTTCCTACTACCAGACTAGCGGTTATATTTTTTTTCTCTTTCACCAGCCAATGACGCTAATTTTTTATTTGCGGCTTGAATTATTATTTTACTAACGTCTGCAGGCATCACTTCAGTGCTGGGTAATTTTACTGGCTGAGGTTTTCGTCGTATTAATCGTGCTAGTCTATCCTTGATTGCTGAAAATGCTTTGCTGGCAATATCACCAACAGCACCAATACCTTTTTCACGAACAACGTCAATAGCTTTCATTCCTAGTTGCTTTGCAATCGGTATTGCTTTTGGGGCTATCCTTCTAAATAAACCCTGAACAACATCGCCGAGTCCATCTCCGTAGAATGTTTTATATATAGGTAATCTCGAATTTATCACCCTGACCATAGTTGGTCCACGTTGAGCAACATGTATGATCATCTTATTATAGTAATTATATCTAACTGTTTAATCACTGTGATAATCATCGGCAATTTCTTTAATGAGGGACCGATACATATTAACGTCCATAATACCACCTGTAAATAATCGTTAACAAATAGCAGCTGCTTCATTAATGATTTCAGGAGAATTATTACCAGCTCGTTTTCCACCGATCAGAATTTGTAATCTGTCCACGCCAGCAAGGACATTATTTGGACATGGAGCAATAAGACCACTTCCAGTTGGACCTGTATTAATACCACTTCCAGTTGCGCGGGAGACGTCTTGCCATTCTTTCTTCTCACGTGTTATTGGACTAATTATTTTTTGTTGTTGTAAAAGATATCTTTTTATCTCATCGTTAAACTCCATAGGTCTCAAGCAAAATGGTCTGTTCACCCTCCCTGCTGCTATACCTGTACATGGGTAAAAAGGAATAAATCTCCCCTCAATAAAACACATCAAAATTGCTAATATTATTAATATAATAAGAAACTTAAATGAACAACCAAAGTATGCTTGGCAATCTTTATACGTATATTGGTTGGGCTTTATGTCAAAACACATAATCTCTTTTTATAGAAATAATAGTTTAATTAAAAAAATAATAGATTGTCCTAGGAAGCTACAATATATACGTAATGCTACTTTTTAAAAATTTATTCCTTGCAACTTTTTGGCCGTCTTTTTTGCTTTTGTTATTTATTTATTTTTTTTTTTTTACTAGTTATGGGGTCAGGATATGACTAGATATATAGAATCTATGTTGGGGTTTGGACCGAGACAAGGAAATCCTAGTCAAGGGGTTACATTATATGTCTCCCCACGAGGCTTACCGAGTGGGGAGACATATAATGTAACCCCGCAACTGGAATTTCCTTGTCTCGGTCCAAACCCCAACGTAGATTTTTTTTCTCACCCAATATTTTCCTTAAAAGTAAAAAGAACTCTTCACTAGTGTAATATAGTTCACGTCTTAATGTTTACATGTGGCTCATTAATGCAAATATGTTAATGAGGGCTGTGGTGTGACCGTTACATCCGAAGTACACAGTTTATACGCGTGAGCAAAGAAAAATAACATAAAACGTCGCAGAGCAATGATGTATTATCACATTTAATATATGGATGTTATATGAAATTAACAATAAATAATTAATATTTATTACAAGAAAGTGTTTCATTTTCATCTGTTCCAATTTTGAAGAGTTATATTGTAAATAATGAAACGATACTGGGTACTCAGCTCTACTGTAGTTATACTTAGTACAAGCTGTAACGAAGAGTAACATGTTGCATTAGATTATTCATGGGTAATTAGAGATCTGTGTCACTATCGTATATAACTCTCCTTTTCTTTGGAGGAGGTGAAACTGTGACATACTTGTGTTGTCCTTAATATTGGCTGTAAAATTACCCCCGTGTATAAAAGATCCTCCAAATACGTACCCTAGCGGATAGCCATGAGCTAAACTTTCAAGTTCACGGATTCTTTGAAAAAAAAATTCTGTCTTGGAAATGTGGCAAGTCCTACAGTGAAATTTGCTTATGGATTAATGTGTTGATGGATAAATGATTCCTTCTGGCTGGTAAGTACATTATTTGTCATTAAATATTGTAGGTATAGTTTTGTTTCTACTGGGGCACAATGTAGATGCTTAACAAAAATAGAATAAAGCATGTTTGACATAATACATTTCTGGCTGTTACTAAGTTTTCTGTAGTTGTTAAGAGCGTTGGAAGACTATGAAGTTTATAGGTCTATAGGCTATGTGCATAGATCAGTGTTTTCTGTCATAGTTCATTTCACACAGCTTTGAGAATTTTATCCTATCTGTAGCACAGTCAATTTTCAGGTCAGCGTCATTAAATGTAGCTAACATTATATAATTTGTTTCACACGAAGTATTTAAAACTAGTTAGGTAGCTTTACCTACATTTAATGAAGCTGACCTGAAAATATACTGAGCTAGGCCTGCATATAGGATAAAATTGACCATGCTAATACGAGAAAGCTCGACATCGTTGTGCGTGTGTGTCTTTGTCTCTCTCGAAATGTTTTTGTATGGTGTGTTCTTAAAGATGGATTGACCTTAAGTTACTATGTTTTTGTTATATATTTGTTGTTGTCGTTGTTTGATTTTAGAACAACTACGTCAGGCACAGCAGAAGACAACAAGGGTTTCTTTTTTTAAAAGTAGTTCTGAGCGCGTGGACACCTTGACTGAGACGACTGGTCTGAGTTGACTAGACTGAGATAAGAAAAGTATGGTTAGCAAAACAGCTAGATTTCTCTGTCGCATGGGTGAGAAATACATATGCAGGCATCGGAGAATAAAGCCAAACGCAACGATGCATGCACATGTACCTAAGAAAATTATTAAAATTCAGCTGCACAAAATAAAAATAAAAATTTCTTTACGAAAACAATCAAATAACCAGAAAATAAGAAAAAAGTTTGACTAAACAAAAGCTGTCCAAACAAAAAAATCTATGGCAGTCACGATATTATAGCATAAACATAATCATATGGAGAGTAGGAACATCACTAGTCATGATCACTGGTAGCATACACATAACACGAATGGACAGTAGGAACATCACTAGTCATGATCACTGGTAGCATACACATAACACGTATGGACAGTAGGAACATCACTAGTCATGATTACTGATAGCATACACATAACACGTATGGACAATAGGAAGATCACTAGCCATGATCACTGGTAGCATACACATAACAGGTATGGACAATAGGAAGATCACTAGCCATGATCACTGGTAGCATACACATAACACGTATGGACAATAGGAAGATCACTAGCCATGATCACTGGTAGCATACACATAACACGTATGGACAGTATGAACATCACTAGTCATGATCACTGGTAGCATACACATGACAAGTATGGACAGTATGAACATCACTAGTCATGATCACTGGTAGCATACACATAACACGTATGGACAATAGGAAGATCACTAGCCATGATCACTGGAAATAGGGACCACGTTATTGAAACTGTTGACGAATATGTCATTTGGTGGGAGTAAGTAACGTGTAAAAATATACCCAGAAAAAAACCTATAAATTTAAGCACAGAGAAGGAAACAGGGGGCCTGTAAATGCAGGACCCTTGGAGAACGACTCTTAGAACAATCCACGCAAACAAAAATGAATAAATAAATATATTTTCTTAAAAAATTCTTTTTGATTTTTTTAACAGAACAACAACACATAATATCGGGAGTGGGTAAAAAAACCCACATAAAAGCCTTTGAATGTTTTAGAAGATAATATCGGTGAGCCATCGGTGGGGGGGGGGGGGGAACAGTTTCACTGCTCCAAAATCTACTAAACAAATAAATGACAAGAAATTCAGAGACCGGAAACGAAAACGTGAAGTAAATATTAATTCCAGAATAAATATAGCTGATGATGTGGTCAATGTTTTAAGTGAGCTTCTCGATAATCCAGTCATCCAAGAAATAATTTTGACAAAACACAAGAAACCTGTTGTCGTTGTTTATAGCAACCAACAGATGGATGAGACATATGATCAGAAACTGTGCAGGACATGACGGAAGTGTTCTAGGTGTTGATAGAACTTCTAGCGTCTAGCACCTTCCATGGACCAGCATGCCATTCCACAGCTAGTATGGCATGGTATGCAACACATGGACAAAGATAGACATGTACATAAATTACATGGATATTATTAACAGAGAGACGACAAGGGACGAAATGAGACAGAAATGTAGGAATGATATAGTTGTGTAAAATGAAGAAATTAGAGGGATTAAAATAAGAGCGGGAAAATTTGGGGAGTTATATACAAGGGCTAGGGGACTTTATAAGAGAGAAGAGATAAGGAAAGGAATGTTATAGGTGTTGATAGAACTTCAAGCCTCTAACACCTTCAGTGGAGCAGTATGCCAATTCACAGCTAGTATGGCATGGTATGCCACAAATAGACAAAGATAGACATGTACATAAATTTATGCTGGGAAAACCACCACCAGCAACAAAATCCAGATTTATCAGTGCCAGCAACATCAATTTTGAGTGTCCAAGCGTCCAAAGGCTTCTGAAAATGTTGGGAAAAACTCAGGCAAGCGGAAACGGCCAGCATCAGAAAGGACTAAAAATATTATCAATGACAAATTGTAGAAACTAGTGTGCTAACATGTTTACACGTTTATTCATGAAATATACATTTTCTCTCGTAAATTTTTCTTTTATAATTTGTTACTTTATAATTTGCATTCATTACTTTATAAATACCTGTTTCATTTAAATCAACAGACCTACGAAAACGTTGGCATTTAATTGAACATGAATATGTTTTTTAAAAGTAAATCGAAATTCTTTTCCGTACCAAATTCCGAATTCGCAAATGTAGGCCGTAGATGTCTGATATAGAACTTGGTTATTCAGTATGTTTTCCAAAACAGCAAAACCTAGCATCATATGGATGTACAATATATTGTGCATGTACGTTACGATTCTCATTAAAAGTCTTATTTCACTATGTAAGTCCAGCTTATAGAAGTTAGTGAACTTGGTAAACAACACAAATACACATTCATAATGCGTAGCAACATTTAATATTACATTTAATGTCAGGAATGTTATAAATGATTACTCACGCATCGTCGCTAAGTTGAAGCATGTGCTAATATCGCAGACACCTTACTTAGGCACGATATTAATGCTGATCATGAAATTTTATTAATGCCGAACAAGAGAAAAACTTTTATGTGAATATCTTGTCGATTTCAGTAGATTCGGTGCGGATTTGGGTGGATTTTAGGAGATTTGGGTGTTTCGTAACACCAGGCTTTAACCTTTCTGCATTCATTTCACTTCATCAACATGTTTCCCAGAACAAAGATATTAAAAATGCATAAATTAACGCATGTTAATAATTTGCTAAAACAAACACCTGCTACTGAGTGAGCGAACAATAGTCAGTGTGCACTACAACATGAATGACAGCATGGATGAACTATATCGCGTTGTACCAAGCTGTCTAAAACGACAAAGTCCTAAAAATTGAAGAATTCACGAAAATATTAAATTTTAAAAATAATTTATACCGCCAGAAGAGGAATGGTAATACACTTTATAAGTTAATTTTTCTGAATGGATAATTGAAACTCAGATCAAGATTGGCGTTTTACTTACGGAAGTTTTTTTGCCAGTACTAGAGCGAAGGTTACAAATTAGCGACACATGGTGACCACAAGTGGAGGTAATGAGCAGTTATTATCTCAGTTTATTTGATAGAGGAAAAACTGAATTTTCATTTTTTTTTTTTTTATTAGGGGTGTATTCAGGAGGTAGGAGACTTATAACATTAATATGATCGGGGAACATATTTCAAAGAGAAATAGTGCTGTTCAGACATCTAATATGGCCACCACTGTGATAAGAGTGAAAAACATGTTATCATTACTGCTGAATGAATGGTCATATCATTGCAAGGGGTTTACTGAAACGTGTGTGTGTGGGGGGGGGGGGGGGGCTAATGTTAATGATGCAATATTTACCCGTTGCTATTGTATAGCTTATGCTTCTTCGTGCCGAAAAACCATCGTCCGTTCGATACGAATACATCATCATCCCACAGGGTGGAGAAGGGTCGGTATGACGCAATCTGCTCATGTACCTGACTTGGAACATACGTAAAACTGTCATCTTTTTCACAGACGACGATTCTGCCATGATATCAAAGCGGGGTGAGGCTAGGGCATTCGACAATAGCGGAACGTCAGTAGCATAACTAAAATTAGTTTATCCCCCCGCCCCCCAACTAAATTTGAATAGCAACAACTACTTATCTGTCACTATTGTAGGTGGGGGCCTGATGTTCTCGTTACAACTTATCAAAAAAGAGAAAATTGAATGTACTCACCGTTGAAGAAGAGGTGCATAATATAGAATATTGGTGTCTTTCGGGGCCACATATTGATGAAGCAACGGTACGTCCTAGAGAAAATAAAATTCCTGAACATGTATGTGGTACACCACCTCAGTAACCTGAGGGAGGAACACGCTACTCGGGGCACAAAGTAAGCGGTACACACCTTTCGTTTTGGAGGGAGCATACACTGCCCTAACATGAAGAGCTAGAACATTTCCCTCGGAGAGAGGCGATCAACTCATAAAACGTTCGGTCCCTCTTTTTGGAGGGGCCATACAGGCTTCTGAACATACAAACAAGCAGGGGTAACATGAAGAGAAAAGTAGTGCTGGAACGCCAAAATGCTGCTGCTATGACGTCCTCCAAGAAGGTGTGATTAAGGTAGGTCCATGAAGCAAAAACGGTTCAAACCTCTAAAAATTCCGGTTGACGAAAAAGAGAAACGAATTTGTGATCTCGATTAAACCTAGGACTGCCTGTGTCAATAGGCAAGGCATGAATCTCACTGTGTCTTTTAGCAGACGCTAGAGCAAGTAGAAAGTGAGTCTTGAATAGGAGGTCCTGTAAGAAGGCCTCACTCAGTGGTTCGAAGAGGGTTTTTGTTAAAGACCATTTAAGTGTGATGGAATTGCTGCTCTATGACCCTTGATAGTTGATACTGAACATTTATTGTTCTCAAAAGAACAATGGAAAACAGCAACGAAAGTTACATAGCAACAGCTATGATCGACGTGATTCCTACTGCAGCAATCACAAAAGATTCTCCACCTGGCATCATAGACCCTGGATGTCGAAGCTCTGGCTTGAATGATGTCGACAGCAACCTGGTCCGAAAACTTGTTCTGGCAGTAGATCGCTTTAGCCATACCAATCGCGAAGGTGGAGGAAATGTGGGCTGTTGTGTAGGAGGGAGCCCCTGTGTTGCGACAGATGCTATCTCCTGTGAGGAAGAGATCTAGGTTGATTTATCAACAGGTCTAGACGATCAATGAACCACGATCGTTGGGGGCACAAAAGAACTATGAGAATGTTATAAGCAGTGGAAGTTCTGACTTTTGCAGAACCTGAGGTAGCAGTCAGAAATGTGGAAAGGAATATGCGAACTTATGATCCTGCCGGAAGCTGAATGCTTCCACTGCCCCTGCTCTATGATTCGAGACTGGAGAGACGTAAAAGGGAAATCTGTTGTTAAGTCTGGTGGCAAACAAGTCCACCAGAGGCTTTCTCCATAGTGTAAAAAGGGGCTCGGATATGGAGCCATGATGAGTCTATACCGCGAGGACTGTTTTGCATGACCTGGACAAACTGTCCGTTAAAACGTATTTCTTCCATTGAATGTGGTGATATCGGAGGGTGGCTTTCTCCGAGGTGGCCCAGCGGAGGAGGTAGGTTCAAGATCTCCACAAAGGGGGAATATGTGCTTCCCTGACGTCATAGATACGCTAGACCGAACGTCCATGACACGTTGAGCCCTTACTTGTTGATGCACCCTTGCAATTCTAGAAATACAGGTTTATTTTCTAGGTTGTAGATGTGGAAAGTCAAATCATCCATAGTCTTCAAAGAACCAGAAGAATTACGCCCTCTGGCTATGAGTGAGCACACAAACTGAATCTGACGCATCGGCAAATAGATAGGAGTGGGAGTAAGGGTCATGCATGGTGACCCCAGTCAGGAATTTATCCCAATTCACCTTCCAGCGCAAATGATGATGAAATTCCGGTACAAGAGGATTTAGAGCTAATAGACAATCTGTGTGTGGTTTCCGCCTTGCCAGAAGGAGAAACTGTAGAGGGTGTATATGAAGACTTTCTAAATGAACCAGATCCAAAGCGGCGTTCAATGTTCGTAATAGGAACATGATTCGATCTATGCGATCCAGTGGAACAAGGACTAAGTTATAGTTCGTGAGAAAATTCATTCCCATGTAAACTAAGTCCCGAGATGGAATGACTTCCAGCTTCTTGAGTTACTGTGAACCAACAATGAAACAGATCCCGATTGAGGGACTGAACCAGAATGTTGTGATTCAGCCAATCGTCTATATACAGGAGAACCAGTGTTCCCCATAATTAGAGGAATGTTGTTACCAATCCCAAAACACGGGTGGAATGATTTGGAAAGGCAGAATCCGGAACTGGAAAAACTTCCTGGTCTAAGCAAACCGAAGTATTTTCAGTGTGGAGGAAATATAAAGATGTGAAATTAGGCATCCTCGATGTGCCTCTAGAAGAACGTGGCTTAAAGGGGAGGGATAGATTATAATGCGAAAATTTCAGCTTTTCCTGGTAAACAGCAAGATTTGGGCATGGAATGCAGGAGACTGATCGTTCAATACTTCTCGACTGATCCTTTCTGCGAAAGGGCGTGCACCTCCTCCATCAATTTCACCGGAATGGACTGGTGAAAGAATATGGGGATCTTTCATAGAGCGGGTTGTTCCTAAACCTGGAGTAAGTAACCCTCGCTCATGATGGAAAAGACCAAGGCTGTAAAATGAGATCAAGATGATCATCTACGGAGATGCTGGGAGAGGGATGCACGACAGGAGAGGGTTTGGGTCCATAGGAACGTTCCCCCTTCCTTCAGTACTTCCTCTTGGAGGTCTGAGGCGTCTGTTTCCTGTGCACCCTGAACCCGACTTGTAGTTTCAGGTAGCGTACTGGACTGGGGCTGCATATATTCGAACAAACTCCCATGTGGGATGGGGCAACAAGCTTTCCTGGGCATGAAATATGCAGTGCTCCACCTCCCTAACAGGAGGAAGCAACACGCTTGTGTGGTGCTGCCCTGAACATGAAGAGTGTTCGACATTTCTTCCCTTCCGAAGAGAGGCAATCAATTCATCGAACGCACATTCCCTCTTCTGGAGGTCCCTTACATGCTTTTGTTTTGTTTTAAACCCACCCACCCCCTTTGGGGTGGGGGTGGGTCTATGAGAAAAACCCGAAAGTTCCGGCGATGAGGGAGAGGGAAAATTTTGTTTTCTCCGCTACCCATAGGTACGTCTAGAATCAGCTTGATTCCAGGTTTCAGAAGACCATAATTTGTAATGTGCACAAGGATGTTTTTCCGTGATGTACTTTGAGCAATAGATGCAGTCTGGGCGAGTGTCCCCACATCTTCGCTAGCCATGGTTCCGATTACCCTATCTACACCTTGACGGATCGAATAGCTATATCGGTGCTTTGTCCTAGCGACATCTATTAAATTTCATGTGTTGCTTCCCTTAGTATATAATACAAACTAAACAATAGCGTGGTGCATTGTACATCGGCTGAAAACGGTGGTGGCAATTGACCTAAAAAGGATACTTTGAAAGTTTAACATCGAAAGTGTGAATATGTACTAGAGGGAAGCCATTACAGGTCTATTTGAGTGAAAGGTATTTGTGCAAACACGGACCGGTACTGGAAAAGTGCTTATTTATCAGTCCGTTCAAGCTGAGCACTCCCCTTGTTTCCATCAAGTAAGAACAGTGTTCAAATTTGAACAACTTAATTTTGATTGGATGCGGTGGCTTGCCGCCGCATCCAATGAAATTCACAAAGCCGATGCACAGAAATATCTGCTCCATATGCCAAGGTGTCGATAGGGTTATCGGAACCTTGGCTAGTGAAGATGGTGTCCCCAGTGTTTCCCTTTACCCTCATTTGCGCTTCAGGGACCCCCAAAATTTTAATCTGACCCCCAGTTGGAATGCCAAAGTTTGTTTTTTACTTAGTCTGACCCCCATTTCTGACACCAAGGGATTTTTGACTCTCATTCTTTCACCCTTAGGGGATACACTGGCTGTCCCAAGGGTCCATCTTGTGGCCACACATCCCTACAGACTGTCCTAACAATATTCTGATTTTTAGAAGAAAAAAATATTGACAATATATTTGAACGCCATGCGTACAATCTTCTGGTTGTATGCAATGTGGACTACACACACCTTTGTGTATGCATTAGGTAAACAGTTGAAAACATGTTTTATCTGTATTATTCCTGTAGTTTCTCACTTCAACCTTTTACTGAGGAAAAATAATAAAAACATGTAGACACATATGCAATAACAGCTGATTTTTTTTTTTCTTCTTTCTTCCTGCAAGAGTTCATACATTATTCATAAACTTGTTGAAAGAAACGACAGTAAAAACAAGATTCTTGATATAAAAAACACAGACCTCTTACTGCCCATTAATGTTAGGCAATTTGTGATGTTATTCCTTAACACAAGAACTTACCGGTACCTTAGTTGTATATGTAAAGTAAGATGGTGTAACCAAACCCTTAAAGGTTTGAAAAGACGTTGTAATTCTATGTTCCTTGAGAAATGAATTCCAAAAGGATGAATGTTACCGGCCCATAATTTAAATTCCGGAGCAGAGAGTTTAGCACAGAGATTCGAATTAATTGTTAGAAGTGAGACCGTTAATGCGACAAAACACTCTTTATAAGCAATTTTATCTGGTGATATCGACGCATAAAGGTGAAGCTCTATAGTTTTGTGTTTTACATATGGTTAGATTTTCCAAGAAAAAGAATTTCCACCGTTTTCCTCAATGGTTATATGGGTTATTTAAAATAGACCTTGTACCTTGTATAACTTAGGTCTTGTTAAAAGAACTTTTGATTCCTTTTATTTTTGTGTATCATTGATGGGTGTTATTTGTGTGTATCATTGATGGGTGTTATTTGTGTGTATCATTGATGAGTGTTATTTGACCTATAGAGTATACAGCCTTGCATCAGATGTGCTCTGGTAAAAAAAAAAGCTAGCTCCGCTTGCTAATTTTCACTTCTTGGATTTCAGAGGTAAAGTGGGAAAAAACTTGTTACATTTTATATATTTGATAATTCATTAATTGCACTTTCAGAAACTGGTACTGTCTAGTCTGGCAAAATTAATTATCACTATTTCAATAACTGCTAAAGATTGGTACATTATCCAATGAAATTTCAGTCACAGTACATTAAAGTAACACAGAGGTATGCCAACATTCTCTTCATTGTGCAAGATGCAAATGCAAACAACTTTACATCTGTCAATCTCTCAGAAGTTCATAATATCTAATGAGCACCCCCATAACGTCCATACAGCATGGCGTCCTCCAAAAAGATGACAGTTCTACGCATGTCCACGCCAAGAGCATGCGTGGAGTGGATCATACTGACAATTCTCCACTATGTGGGAAGATGTGTTCACATCTAACGATAGTGGCTTACGGCCATGAAAATTATAAGGGACACAATAGCGACAGATAATTGCTATTAAAAGACTTCATACAATGTATAGGTTTGTTTTAAATGAAAATTATGCTCTTCAGACTCCTAGTATGGCTGTCATAGTGTCCATTTTGAAAATCTTATATCTATATGGTGGCCATACTGGATATCAGATTGGCACCATTTCCATTTATACCGACTAACATCATAAGAAGTTACATATATCTGTATTGTGTCCTTACCTTTGGTGCGTACCTGTAGATTGCTTAGGATCTAAAAATAGGTGTTTACGATCCTTAATATTAATATTCATAATAAATCCATTTATGAGCTTTGAGAAAATTGCCATTGGATGGGCCAGTCAGGTGGGTTCTTGTGTAATGTGGGATATTGTGACACATGTCACCAAGCAAGTAGAAAAATATTATAAGTTAGGACAGTATGGATGCATATAAAAAAAGTATAGGTGGTGAAAAGTTCTGGTTCTCTCGCTCACACTTCAAAATCCTCTTCCATATATGGTTAAAATGAAAGTAGTCACTTAAATTATAACCTCAACACAAGGAGGCGGACACAGACACAGTTCTGCCACATAAATATGGTAAAGGAGTATGTTGATAGAGATAGCCCTGTTAATCAATAAATTTAGCTGTACCTGTCCCACACTGAGGATTTAAACGATGACATGCAATCAGATTGCAATAACTTTGATTTAACCAGTCTTCTGAATTCAGAAAAATTAGAGAATCTGGAACAGAAACGTTCACATCTAAGTCCATAAGATAATAGTGAGTTGAAACAACTGTTACATGAATATGAGCACTGATTTCCACATGTTCCAAACTGAGCAAATAAAATCTACCATGATGTTGAAATTGTTGATTCTACACCTGTGAAACAGATTCCTTACAGGATGAATCCTTTCATGCGGGAATGTTTGAAAAAAGAAATTAAATATTTGTTTGAGAATGATTTTACTGAACCAGGTAAAAGTTACCAGAGTTCAGTGTGTATTCTTGTGCTGAAACCAGGTAATACTTTTTTGTATGAGTACTGACTATAGGAAAGTGAACAGTGTCACTAAAACAGACTCATTTCCAACACTAAAATCGATGACTACATTGACAAAATTGGAAATGCAAAATAAGTCGCAAACTTCGACCCGTTGAAAAGTCTTCTGCCAATTCTACTTATGAATAGAGCAAAGAAATTTTGGCATTTGTTACTCTGGATAGACTTTAGCAATACAGAGTGATGACATTTAGTATGAAAAATTGTACCTCAACATTCCAGCGTTTAATGAACAAAGTAACATCTGGTATAAATGGCTGTGATGATACATCGATGATGTCAATATATACGACCCTTGGAAATATCGCCTCCAAACCATTCAGTTATTCATTGATCGACAGAGTGATTCAAATTTGACAATTTAAGTAAAAGTGAGTTTTGCTGAGCCTGTTTTACATTTTTAGAAGATACTGTGGGAGACGGTCAAGTAAAACCTGTAGAAATTAAGGTTAAGGCGATCTCTGAATTCCCTGTGCCCATCAGTAAAAAAATAACATGCGATTTTTGGGTATGGATGGATATAGTCGGAAATTTTGTTCAAATTTATCATAATTGCTGAACTCTGACCAATTTGTTAAGTAAGAGAACCAAGTTTTACTGATCTGACAAATATCAGGAGGTTCTTTATAAAAGAAAGGCCATACTTCAATGTCACCAGATCTTTCAGCTCCAAAAATTCAATCAATCATTTGAAATGTATGTTGATGCAAGTGATGTAGAGGTTGCTGGTGTATTAATTCAGGCAGATAAAGACGGTGTGGATCATCCAGTATGCTATTTCTCTACAAAAAATTAAACAAGCTCAATAGAAATTATTCCACTATTGATCAGTGTTTGGCTTTAATATTGGCTTTGTATCTTAATTCAGCTCCCTCTCCAATTATTGTATTCGATGATAATAACCCCCTCACTTTACTTTCATCAAATTATTGTATTCGCTGATAATAACCCCCTTACTTTACTTTCATCAAATTATTGTATTCGATGATAATAACCCCCTTACTTTACTTTCATCAAATTACTCTATTCGATGATAATAACCCCCTTACTTTACTTTCATCACATTAGTGTATTCGATGATAATAACCCCCCTACTTTATTTTCATCAAATTATTGTATTCGATGATAATATCCCCCTTACTTTCCTTTCATCAAATTACTGTATTCGATGATAATAACCCCCTTACTTTGCTTTCATCAAATTACTGTATTCGATGATAATAACCCCCTTACTTTGCTTTCATCAAATTACTGTATTCGATGATAATAATCCCCTTACTTTGCTTTCATCAAATTACTGTATTCGATGACAATAACCCCCTTACTTTGCTTTCATCAAATTACTGTATTCGATGACAATAACCCCCTTACTTTGCTTTCATCAAATTGCTGTATTCGATGATAATAACCCCCTTACTTTGCTTTCATCCAATTACTGTATTCGATGATAATAACCCATTTACCTTACCTTCATCAAATTACTGTATTCCATGAAAATACCCCCCTTACTTTACTTTCATCCAATTATCGTATTCGATGATAATAACCCCCTTACTTTACTTTCATCCAATTATCGTATTTGATGATAATCACCCCCTTACTTTACTTTGATCCAATTACGGTATTCGATGAAACTAACCCCCTTACTTTACTTTCATCAAATTATTGAATTCGATGAAAATAAACCCCTTACTTTACTTTCATCAAATTATTGAATTCGATGATATCAACTCCCTTACTATACTTTCATCAAATTATTGCATTCGATGATAATAACCCCCTTACTTTACTTTCATCAAATTACTTTATTCGATGATAATAACCCCCTTACTTTACTTTCATCACATTAGTGTATTCGATGATAATAACCCCCCTACTTTATTTTCATCAAATTATTGTATTCGATGATAATAACCCCCTTACTTTCCTTTCATCAAATTACTGTATTCGATGATAATAACCCCTTTACTTTGCTTTCATCAAATTACTGTATTCGATGATAATAACCCCCTTACTTTGCTTTCATCAAATTACTGTATTCGATGATAATAATCCCCTTACTTTGCTTTCATCAAATTACTGTATTCGATGACAATAACCCCCTTACTTTGCTTTCATCAAATTACTGTATTCGATGACAATAACCCCCTTACTTTGCTTTCATCAAATTGCTGTATTCGATGATAATAACCCCCTTACTTTGCTTTCATCCAATTACTGTATTCGATGATAATAACCCATTTACCTTACCTTCATCAAATTACTGTATTCCATGAAAATACCCCCCTTACTTTACTTTCATCCAATTATCGTATTCGATGATAATAACCCCCTTTCTTTACTTTCATCCAATTATCGTATTCGATGATAATCACCCCCTTACTTTACTTTGATCCAATTACGGTATTCGATGAAACTAACCCCCTTACTTTACTTTCATCAAATTATTGAATTCGATGAAAATAAACCCCTTACTTTACTTTCATCAAATTATTGAATTCGATGATATCAACTCCCTTACTATACTTTCATCAAATTATTGCATTCGATGATAATAACCCCCCTTACTTTACTTTCATCAAATTATTGTATTCGACGATAATAACCCCCTTACTTTACTTTCATCAAATTACTGTATTCGATGATAATAATTATTCCATTCGATGATAATAACCCACTTACTTTACTTTCATCAAATTACTGTATTCGTTGATAATAACCCCCTCACTTTACTTTCATCAAATTACTGTATTCGATGATAATAAACCCCTTACTTTATTTTCATCAAAATACTGTATTCGATGATAATAACCCCCTTACTTTACTTTCATCAAATTATTGTATTCGATGATAATAACCCCCTTACTTTACTTTCATCAAATTACTCTATTCGATGATAATAACCCCCTTACTTTACTTTCATCAAATTATTGTATTCGATGATAATAACCCCCTTACTTTACTTTCATCAAATTGCTCTATTCGATGATAATAACCCCCTTACTTTACTTTCATCAAATTGCTCTATTCGATGATCATAACCCCCTTACTTTACTTTCATCAAATTACTGTATTCGATGATAATAACCCCCTTACTTTACTTTCATCAAATTACTGTATTCAATGATAATAACCCCCTTACTTTACTTTCATCAAATTACTGTACTTTCATCAAATTACTGTGTTCGATGATAATAACCCCCTTACTTTACTTTCATCAAATTATTGTATTCGATGATAATAACCCCCTTACTTTACTTTCATCAAATTATTGTATTCGATGATAATAACCCCCTTACTTTACTTTCATCAACAAGATGAAAAACAAAAATCAGAAACTGTTGAAATGGAGTTTGATGTTGAGGGATATAACCTTAACAACAGGCACATCAAGGGAAAGGATAACATGATCCCAGATGCACTTTCATGTGTATAGAAGTTCAATATTACTTTATTTTGTATATATTTTGTGTCATTCATAAGACATCTTCATGTGTAATTTAATTATTTTTTTCTCATATGTATGTTTGACTAATATACAAAGAAACCTTTATTGCATAAATCTTTCTGTTTCTATTCGAGTGGAGGTGTTATGTATATCTATATTGTCTTTTACTTTTGGTGAGTGCCTGTAGATTGCATAGGATTTATATATAGCTGTTTACAATCCTTTATATCAATATTCATATGTCTATTAATTTCAAAAAAACTCCCATTGGATGGGTCAGTCATGGGAGTTCTTTTGCGACAGGAGGTTTTGTGACATGTCACATAGCAAGACATCAGATCAACACCATTTTCATTTAGAATCAACTAGACATTATAAGAAGTCTTTCAATGAATACCCCATGCTGATAAGGCATCCATTTCAGGGGAGTAGTAGTAAAATTATTTTCAAGATGGCTGCTGTGGAAGCCATATTTGATGTCCAAGCAGCACCATTTTCATATAAGACCTATTAGGCCATGGGATAAATGTATATGTAAAGTTTCATGGCAACCTTCCATTTAGTTTACAGGGAGTGGTGATAAACTTCTGCTAACAAATGGACAGACAACAGACCATCCCATAGGCTCTTCTGGTCTATAACCACCAGTGGAGAGTTTAAAAAAAACCAAAACTTTCACCTAGTGACTGACCATTGACCTTTTGACCAAAATTCAGCCTCTTTCTTACCTAATGATTGTGCAGACTGGTAAAAATACATGTCACAAGTTTTTTGTGCAGAAACCATTTTTCTACTTTCAGTTACTGATCTTGATCTTTGAACTGCACAACTGATATGGTTCCAATGCAAGCTATCCACCAAGTTTGGTTTATGCATGTGATTTAGTCTTACCCCATGTGACTTTTTACTATTTTTCTCCAAAACTGACTGGGTTCTTCCTCATCCCATCTGCAAGCCATCCACAAAGTTTGGTAACTAGAGTACTTTAGTTATTTTGTTGAAACCGATTTTCCTCCTTCAGTCAACTTGACCTTTTGACTCGGACATCGATAGTGTTCTTCTGTAACCCAAGTGTAGGCCATCTACAATGTTTGCTAGTTGTAGATGGTGGATAATTTAGTTATTGTAGAGATGAAATTGATAACAGATGAATGGATAGACATAGCATGACCTTTCCATATTCATGGCAGGCATATAAAATTGAATCCAGGCTCAAACGTGGGGTATATGCACAGATGAAACAGGTCATGCATCCAAGTGCATTAATTAACAGTTCAACCCAGCCACTGCTATCTTATAATAACTTGGACACAGCATATTTTTAAAAATGAGCATTGATTATTTTGAATTTTCAGTAAATACCTGCTTCTGAATGAAATCACTAAAATTAAAAGTGACATTTTTTAAAACAAGCCAAATCACACCTATTTGCTCTCTCATCATACAGAAATGCCAAATCACACCTATTTGCTCTCTCATCATACAGAAATGCCAAAAAAAGCTCAGCTCACTAAATATTTAGGCTTTAATGTTATTTTCTTTTGAATGAAAGGAACAGTTTGGACTGGTCAGAAGATCTCTGGGCAAAATCTGAGAAAATATAATAATGTTCTTAGAGACTCTAAAAGACACGTAACAGCTGACTGGGTGAATCAAAGTAGTGATACTGTCTGGCATAATTGTAGTGATACTGTCTGGCATAATTGTAGTGATACTGTCTGGCATAATTGTAGTGATACTGTCTGGCATAATTCTATTTTCACTCCTAGTTCGGCATATTCTTTACTTTTAGTTTCAGCAAATTTTCTTTCCTTACAAGCTTGCTAAAAGGTTTGCACCTGCTCAGATTTCATTATATGAGAAATAGCGTGTTAAATGTCATAGAAATATATCGATTGACGCTATAATATGCATATTAACAAAAATTACAGTACCAAACATTTTAGGATAAAAGACCATTACTGAAAATCAACAGAGAAACAGAAGAAAAAAATACAAAAATCTATTTTGAATGGTATTTTTGTTTTCATTCAATATTGGTTGATGTAACAAATGGCACTAACTAACACAGAACCTCAAACATCCTACCTATTGAGGGTTCTTCCCCTTGAGTGAATCACATGACAGCAGTACAAAGAAAAACCTGTTCAAAAACATTTGTGTTCAACCTTATGTCGCCCCATGTCTGTAGGTCTACAAATCAAAGCCCATCCCAAGTCACAGGACTATTTCAGGAAAGAAAATGTTCCTTAAATGTGACTGGACATAGCTGCATTACTCAGAATGATCCCAAATTTGACATGGAAAGCTTCAATGAAGGTCTCTCAACATATTTAATGATAGATTTCAAACACGCAATTGAAATCATTTTATGGTAACAATTCCATCCATCCATTCTTCCTCTCTCTATCCATCTATCCAACATTACTTCAGTCAAGTATTTTGCATTCTGATGATAAATGTGAGGCATGTAAGTCAAATGTCTTGCAGAAATTTGAAATATATATAAAAAAAATTATTAGTCATCAACTTGATAAATGCCATTTCATTATTTTTCATTGTTGAGGATCATTACATCAATGTATTCCATAACAACCACATTAATTGATTGGTTGATTGATTTAGGGATCTCTTGATGTTGATTTTAAAACTGAGAATTGGTTTTTAATTTTGTTTTGCAATGTACCTTCAGTATTCATGAAAAAAATTGTATCCTTTGAGCTCTAATTTCAACCCAACACATTCCAAACAATGTCAATAGCTTCAAGTAAAAAAGGGAAAAGGGTGTGGGTACATTTTAAGAGAAACAAATAAACCCATATTCGAACCGAGTTGAATGAAGAATGATTTTCAATATGTAAAACAGATATTACAGTCATAATGGTATGCAGGCCCAGCACACTTGTTAACCAGAAAAGGTTTAAACTCAATAGGGTACTGAAGAAAAATTTAGATATGTTTATGTGCATTAAGATATACTTTTGTATAAATGTTTGGATATGTTTATGTGTAAACATATATTTTTTTAGAAATGTCTGGGAAACATTTTACTGATTCAAATAAATGAGGTTGGCACGCTTGCGAATGTACTGAAAAATCAAAAATGATCTATGGTTATTCTGGTTGAAATGTATGGATTTGGAAGAGATGGAGACACAGACAGATAGAAAACAATGATTTGCAGTTTTCATGTAGACCCATCATAAAATTATTCACAAAATTATCAAAGCTTTGGATTGAAATAAGATTTAATTATACATGATAAATGCATGCTAAAATCTGCCAAAACGCTGAAGAAAAAAGCTTGTAAAAGTATGCTATACTGTACACATCTAGTGTAAAATTAATACATGAATAATCACATGTATTAAATAATGTGAACATAAACAAAACAAAGCTCCATGAAAAGTTGTTCGACTTTGTGTCAAAAATCTACAGCTTTAGCGTTCTAAAGGTTTTGACAGTGAGTCTTTTTCCAGATAAAACTTGAAATAATCTACCCACTTCTAAAGGTTTTGACAGCAAGTCTTTTTCCAGATAAAACCTGAAATAATCTACCCCCTTCTACGGTTTTGACAGTGGGTCTTTTTCCAAGATAAAATAATCTACCCACTAATAACTGAACTTCCATAACAATCACAGAAATAATACATTTCCTTTCTTTACTAAAGTTACCAAGAAATAAATAGGTGCATTCTGTGTCTAGATGTGCCATATACATCTGAAAACAGAGTCTGAATGTAACCAACATAAGTTTAGTCAGATTGAGGTGGCTGGACTCGATTCACACCCCGTTTTCTTTGTGACATAAGGGCTTGGGAAATCTTTGCTTTTATTGCAGGAGAGATCCGAGTCAATGTGCCCTCTGTCATAACTGGTGCTGGACGTGGGTTAGCTACAGTGCTTGGAACACGACCAGGATTCAGGCATGATCCAACAGTAACAGGATTAGTCTGCTTCTTTGAAATGTTTGGCCCAGGTCCGGGTGGGAATGACATTAGAGTTAGATTTGGTACAGAATCATTACTGCCTCTTTCTGAACTGCTACTGGTACCCGTCTCATCACGCTTAGTAGTCCTTTTGGGTTTATTTCCACTACTAGTTTTACAGTCAGAATTCTTCTTGGTGTCTAATTTTATCTTTTTACTGGAAACTTGTTGTTCATCCCCTTCAATACTACCAGTAATTTTCCCTACATTTGGAGAATTTCTCAAATCTGATTTACTTATGTGCCGCCGAACCTGATCTACTGGTGGTGGAACAGATTTAGAATTTTCACTAGAACTTGAAAAAGAGACAGGCACAAATAAACCTTTTTCCATTTCATCCTCCTTTCTCTCAGTTTTAACGTGATATGTTTCTTGTGTCGAAGTAATTTTATTTGATGTATATGAATGACTGTTTGCAATCGTCTTTCCCGCTTCCCCATTCCATCCAACCACACCTGATCCCGCTAAGGATGATTTCTCTGAGGTAGAAATTGAACCACTCACAGAATCATGTTTTAAGTTCTTTTCTTGCATCCGAGACACTCTCTGCAGCACAGAGTTTAAAACACTGCTTTCAACAGAGTTTGTATCTGTGAATGTTACTGGAGTCATTGTCTCACCGTCAATTATGACTTGCAGAGGACGAAAACTTGATCCATCAAGAAAATATAGGGTCTGAATTTTACTTCCACCTGAAACTTCAGAATCTTCCATTACAGACTGAAAAACCTTAACATCATCTAAAACCTTTTGTCCTTTTATCTCATGATGAGATAGTTTTATCTCATTCTGATATACTTTTGTCTCATGCTTTGATACTTCAGTTTCGTCCTGTAATATTTTTCCCTGTGAATAGCCATGAGGATAGGAAGATTGGGGGGTTGTAGGTTCCACTTTAATGTTCCTCATTTGGCAAGATGCTGAAATTTGTGCAGCAGTCAATTCAACATCTTGTTTGGAATTATCTGTTTTTGTATTTAATAAAGGAGAATTTCTTTGGCCCGCTTGTCTTTTTGCCTCCTCTGAATGTACAGGTGGATTTCCTGGACTTCGAAATTTCAATTCTGAAACTTTATCTTTCAATTTATCAAACTGGTGTAACTCTTCAGTTAATATACTATCTTTTGAATCATTCTGCTCTGCGGATAGCATTTTACTATGAGAAACAGAACTTTTTGCATCACTAGAGTTTGTCTCCATTTTCTCAAATAAGAGTCTGGACATTCTGGAATACTTCTGCTCCCCAAGACTGGATGTGTCTTTCAGCCGTTTCTCAAGCTCAGGCAGGCAAGACACATCAGTGTGAGACACAAGACTATCTGTGTAAGACACATGATTGTTCTGATCTTCAGCACAAGATCCCTGAGATGCTGCACCAGCCAGGTCCATGGGAGATCCACGTCCAGATTGACAAGGGCTTGAGATATTTGAGGAAGATCCGTCTCCCACTGACATCATGGTCCTGTTTGAGATAGGTGACATACTAGACTCAGATTTGACATGGAATCTGGGAATTGCAACCTGAAAAGACAGAAGCCATATTAAATTATGTGTTTACATGCTATGTATGTATGAATGTATAACAGGCACAAAACTGACTACATAGTACTGAGTGAAGTATGATAAACTTTCCAATTAAAAGTAAAAAATTATTCTTACAAAATAAAAGATAAATGATAAAAAACTCAAAATTCATTAATAGGCATACCAAATAAAATGTAATGTCCATAAAATACAGGATCTAAATTTTTTTATATGACCAATCGGCATCTTACATTACCAGTGATCTACTACTCATGTCAACACATCTTTTACATAATAATTCACTCTCCAAACCTAAAACAATGAAGTCATACTACCACAAATTGTTTATTGTCATAAAAACAAACTGTATGTTATTTGTATTTGTAACTGATCACTTACCTTATTTAATAAACCAAAAAGTAATGAAGATATCTGACACTGATGTATATTTGGATGTTACAGACAAGATTTTATGGCACAGTTGTACATTTGGATGTTACAGACATGATGTTATTTTTTGACATGATTTCATGACATGTATGTTGCACAACTTACAAAAAATAAACTCAGATATGTGCATGGAACTTCACACTAATGAACAATATTATGCAATCTATATAAAAATGCCACAAGTAGTTGAGATTACCCAGTCTATATACAAATGCCACAAGCAGTTGAGAATACCCCGTCTATCAAAATGCTGCTGCCATTAATGTCCTAAATACGAATAAATGCCATTATGCAATATATATATATATATATATATATATATATATATATATGACACATAAAATAACTGGTAGTTACCCTGTCTGAGGAGACCCTGTTGCCATCAGTGCCCTTCAACAGAATGCTGGAGATCTCAGTAAAGTTTCTGGTTTGGGCATAATACAGTGGTGTAATCCCTGCATAGTTTGGTAAATCTATATTAGCCTCGCGACTCTGTAGGAAATCTACCATTGCCGTTTGTCTGGTTTCTACTGCATGGAACAAAGCTGTTCTTCCACTCTTACCATCCTGAAACAAACATATAGTCTGAATGTAAGTCTAAAATTTAAAGACACATTTCATAATACAAGGCTTGATGATGACTAGATTTCCCAGTACATATTTCATAATACAAGCTTCATGATGACTAGATTTCCCTGTACATGTTGGAAAACATGTAAAGACACATTTCATAATACAAAACTTGATGTTGACTAGATTTCCCAATACATGTTTCATAATACAAGACCTGATGATGACTTGATTTCCCAGTACATGTTAGTAAACATGCTAACAATACAGTGACACTATGTAATGATTATCTCCCATCTACAACCATGTTTATTAAATCACAAATTTGACCACACATTTTTATTGTCAATTTTTTTTATATCTCTGTTTACCTAACTTTACCACTGGCCTCCATCAAGCTGCAAAACTTGTTCAAATCCATGTTTGGCCACATCTTTACAATTAAGAAAGTTAGACTGTGTCTGCCTATCTACTCAAACTGCTCCCAGGTAATGTTACTGCTTCTCCTGAAACAATATCTCTGCCTCTGTGTTCAAACTGCTCCCAGGTATCAATGTTGTTTCTCATGAAACAATATGTCTGCCTGTATTCAAACTGCTCCCAGGTATCAATGTTGTTTCTCATGAAACAAATATCTCTGCCTCTGTGTTCAAACTGCTTCCAGCTACCATTATTGCTTTTCTTGAAACATGTCTGTTTCTGTGTTTAAACTGCTCTCATGTTTCATTATTGCTTCTCTTCAAACGACGTCTCTGTCCATCTGCTAAAACTGTTCCCATGTATCACTGCTGCTTCTCTTGAAATAGTACAGCACCTGCCTGTGTGTTCAAACTGCTCCCAGATATCATTATTGCAAGCTGATTTCAACAGATCAATCAAAACTCTCTTGATTTCAACAGATCATCATGCAAAACTGTCTTGATTTCAATAGATCATCATAAAAAACTTTCTTGATTTCAACAGATCATGCAAAACTATCTTGATTTCAACAAATCATCATGCAAAACTGTCTGGATTTAAACAGATCGATCATTCAAACTGTCTTGATTTCAAAAGATCTTCATACAAACTCTTGATTTCAACAGATCATGCAAAACTGTCTTGATTTCAACAGATCGTGCAAAAACTGTCTTGATTTCAACAGATCATGCAAACTGTCTTGATTTCAACAGATCATCATGCAAACTGTCTTGATTTCAACAGATCATGTAATACTGTTCCAGCTTTTTATTTAGTTATGAAGCAACATGCAACAAATAACAGGAGAGTTTAAAACTAGGATATAGAAAAGCAGATCTAGCACTATTATGTTAGTGCATTATATATTTGTTCTTATAATGGACTGATACTCTACTAGCTTAAAAGAATTTCCAGGAATCCAAAATTAAACCCTTTATATATAACTGCTGAGTGTTGAAACCAGTTTTGATATTTAAGAACTTTGGATTGACATCTTTGGCAACCATACTGGATATAATCAGCACTATTTTCATTTAGGACCAACTAGACACCCTTCAGTGGAAACACTAAGGCCATCCATTCAGGTGGAGTAATGATGACAAGATTTTCAAGGTAGTTGTTGTAGCAGACATATTGGATGTAAAATTTGCAACATTTTAATTTAGGGCCTACCAGATATCATAATAATTGTTTGGGTGAAAACCTCATCTTGACCATCTTTGCTAGCCAAGATTCTAATATGTTAACCTATCTACACCCTGGTGAATTGATCAGAGATTTCAATGCTTTGGGTCTGTGAATTTCATTGGATGCACTGCACCCAACCAAACTTGCTATTACAATTATAATTTTGTCACTGACAACAGCATGGCAACCCACTGACTTTGCAATAACATGCTGCCAGCTAGCTGATATTACATGCTATTCTATTGGTTAGTTGGCATTACACACTAAGGGAGGCAACTTGTGAAATGCAATAGATGTCGCTAGTGCAAAGCACTGAAATATCAGCTAAACATATTGGAATCTTGCCTAGCAATGATGCATGTCAATATGGCCATCCATTCAGGTGGAGTAATTATAAAACTTTCAAGGTAGCTGTTGTGGAAGCTATGTCAAAATGGCCATCCATTCAGGTGGAACAGCAATAAAATTTTAAAGATCAATAATGTTGGCGTTATTGGATGTTAGCCATATCAGATTTTAGATTGGCAGCATTGTCATTTAGGACCAATTTAGACCTTATAGGTGTTCTTGTGAAAACCCCATGTTTATGTGACTTTCCATTTAGGAGAATCAGCAATAAGTAAAGTTGTCATGAGTGCAGTGGCAGCCATACTGATGTCAAATTGGTATGACTTTCATTTAGGCCCAGTCAGACATCATAAGAATTGTTTGAGGGGAAAACCTCATACAAATATGACCATTCATCTGGACATAGCAACAATAACTAGATCTTCAAGATGACCACCATGGTGGCCATCTTGGAGGTTCAATTGCCACAATTTTCATTTACAATGAACTAGATATCATAAGTCATTTCGTAAAAACCCATGTCAATATAACTTTCTAATTGGGACTAACAATAACATGGTTTTCAAGATGGCTGCTATGGCAACCACACTGAATGTTAGATAAGCACCATTTTCATTTAAGACAATTAGACATCAAAATAAGTCTTTCAGATAAAACCCAATGTTGCTTTGACAATCTTTTCAGGAGGAGTGGCAATAAGAAAATTTTCAAGATGGCCATCATGGTGGCCATATTAGATTTGTGATGGCACCATTTCATACTGGACCAACTACACATTGCGATTTTCATGGCAATCCTCAGAGTAGCAATAAGATGACTTGGCTAACTGGATGGACAACAGATCATCCCATCTGGTCTATCACCAGTACAGGTAAAAACAACTATAATGTCTGACTACTACAAATCACTATGCTTCTCTCTGCTTACTCCATAACCCCTCCTCCCCACCACTGTCATCCTTGGCTCACACCCTTGCAAAACCTAATAGGCATAACTCGTCCGATGTACAAATATAAAAAAATTACAATTACAATGATATTTTGATTATATATATATATTGAATGATAACTGTACCTTTCAGTTATGATTTAATATGTAAATATTTTTGAAAATATCATTGTAATTTTTGTACATCTGACTGTTTATGCCTATTAGGTTTTGCAGGGGTGGATGCCAAGGATGACAATCTCTCACTGACTGACTATATATGCTATCAGATTCCACATGGGTAGGTGCTAAGGAAGACACCCCTCATTTATGCCTATCAGATTCCACATGGGTAGGTGCTAAGGAAGACACCCCTCATTTATGCACATCATTTATGCCTATCAGATTCCACATGGGTAGGTGCTAAGGAAGACAACCCTCATATATGCCTATCAGATTGCCAATGTGTAGGTGCTAAGGACACCCCTCATCAGGATCCCAGGGTAGGCGCTAAGGAGGACACTCCTCATTTATGCTGATCAGGTCCCCAGAATATCCATAATGATCTGCATTAAATGGGGTGATAATTATTAAGGGTGCAATGATATACCGATTTAGTGGCTAATTCCAGTACAAAGAATCTGATACAAAATATAAACAGGGGTAGCGTATAAGGGGCATACTGTGCTGTTATGCAACAATATTCTGGCATCCAGAACTGATGTTAAGTGCACCAATATAGCTTGACATCGGATCCAAACAGACAGCTACAGAGGATGAACTTGTGCAAAAATATAGAAGAAACAGCTCAGTCTAGAATAAGTTTTCACTAAAACAAATGAAATTTGGGAGCAAAAAATTTACAAAATGATTGCAGTTTGTAATCTCTGAAACCAAAATGAAACATGCATGTACTATAATAAATCTAGCAACACATTTACAGAATTGCCATCCATCAATGTCCATCAACAGTACATTGATTCAAAGGGACAACCGCAGAAAAATGGTTCAGTTCTGGTAAAAGCTTGTGAAATGCTTCAAGTTGGTAACATACAATCACATGCATGCTAGACACAGAGTAAATGCAAATTTTCATCATCAATCACCATAGCTATCACACAAGCCATATTTACGACTTATGTCTTCACATCACTGTGTCCAACAAAAGCTTTTAAATATGGTAGTCATCAATGTAAATTCCTGTTTTTCTGTCATAGTGAAATATTTCTCATTGTTATACATTTATTATTGGGGGTTTTCTTTTATTCCTTCTCAATATTTTACGGCAAGATGTGAATCTTTGGACCATTTTATTTGGTACACCAAAGACATTTCCAACCAATCAAATTAATTTTGCAACTCTTTCCTCACTAGCGTAAATTTTTCATTCCTGTTGATATATTTATTATTTTCTAAATCAAAGATATGATTTAGTGTATTCAGTGGGTGTTTCTGTGATGCAAAAAGCATGATGCTTTTTTGTCTTTTTCTATCATAATTTCAGTACATAAAATAAAACAATACTGCTGTAAATAACCAATACACATTGATAAGTATTGCAAGATGAACATGCAATATTGCAATATACTGCAATAGAATTTTTCTTCCTGGAAATACTCCCACTAATAATGAGACTAACCCAAAGTTGATATCACGTAAGGGCTGTGGCATTGTTTATTACCTTCAACCTGGGAGACGTAAGGACTGTGGCATTGTTTATTACCTTCAACCTGGGAGACGTAAGGACTATGGCATTGTTTATTACCTTCAACCTGGGAGACGTAATGGCTGTGGCATTGTTTATTACCTTCAACCTGGGAGCAGTTTGCCATCTGCTAGTATAAGGGAAATAACTCCAATCCTATGTACTCCAATGAAATACAAAAGTAACCAACCTAAACTTCCAATTCTAATTCTGCCAATATTTTGTGGTGTTCAGTTATAAACTAATTCTCTGCTGGTGAGTATCACAGAAAATCCTAAGATAAATCTAAATGGAAACTATTTAGACAAGTACTGAAAAAATTCACATGAAGCAAGAATGAGCTTGTTTCTCAATCATATTTCAAATGTAAAGCACACATGCAAATGCCATTTCCTGTCATATACCAAAAGTACGTCATACATTCTTGAAGTACAGGAATTCATCTGGAGCAAGCAGTATAATGCTGATTCATTAGACATGTCCTTAACTGTTCCCCATGAAACACAAGTATCTTTCCCACCCAGAAGACAGAATTGTTAATTTTTGCCATGGGTTAGACACATCTCACACCAGCCACATTCAAACTGATCTCAATTCCAGCACAAACAACAGATACCCCATTCAAAATATGTGCAATTACAACATGGGACATGGCTATTGCTTTAAATTTAAACATATTTTGAGCTCCTATTTTATAAATATTTTTTTTTTAAAGTTGGTGTCTTTGATAATTCAAAATAATGAGGAAAAGGGTATGGACATATTGGAATAGGGTTTGAAAACCCTGGAAATGTTTACTTGTATTGATTCAATATTTACATAAATTTATGTCTTAAAATCTGGGTAAGTAATAATACTTTACTTACCTAGCTTATGACAGGTTGGAAAATAAAACTGTCAGATTTTAAAATTTAAGCCCTGGACTTGGACAGCCTAATTTATAACAAAATATTAATGTCATGGGTGGCGCTCTATAGGTTTGTATTTTGCATAGGGTTAAATTTTTAAAGAAAAAGAATTTCCCATTTTCCTCAATGGTTATACCAGCTATATAAAAAAGACCTTGTATATCTTAGGTATTGTTATAAGAACTTTTAATTCTCTTTATTTCAGGGTATGATTGATGTGAGTAATATGGGTTATAGAGCATACAGTTTGGCTTTACTTCAGATGTGAACTGGTACAACAATCTTAGCTCTGCTTGGTCGGTTTTCACTTCCTGGACTTCAGAGGTAAATTGTAAAAAAGAGCTGATCAATTTTTTTACATTTTACATATTTGGTAATTCATTAATTGTATTTTCAGAAGCTGAGTTTTTTTACCACATGGAGCAGTCATTTTGGTTTGCTGTGTGCAATATGTAAAGAAATTTCAGCCACAGTACATGAAAATAACATAGATGTATGCCAACATTCTCTCCAGTGTGCATGTAAAAAATGCAAACGTCACCTTACACCTGTCACTCTGTCAGAAGATCATAATATCTGCTGAGTGCCCCCATACAGATTAGATTTCTCCACACTGTCTTTGCACATGGATTAGCATGTATTAGTTTCTAACGCAAGGGGAGATAACTCACCGTGATATTGATATCTGCATGAGCATCCAGCAATTGTCGGACCAGATCTTTGCTCATCATTTCTACACATGTGTGGATTGGGGCATAACCCTGGTAGTTTCGGTAGTTAACATCCAGATCGTGCTTGCTCTCGGTCAGTAGGATGGTCAGACACTGAGATTGGTTGAGCTTAGCAGCCAGATGGAAGGAAGTGTAACCCTCCTTGTCCACTAAGTTAGGATTGGCACCACCCTTCAGCAAGATACGCACTGCCTCCAGGCAATTTATTAACACAGCAAGATGCAAAGGAGTCTAAAAATAAGAAATCATGATAAAGTTATTCATTTCATTACCCCTGGATCTGCTTTACCACAACTAGTGCTCCTAACTGCATTTTGTAATTATCTCCCCTTTATGATTCTGCAGATATGGTGGAGTACAATGCAACATTGAAGTCTACAGAGTAAGAAACAAATATCAAGAAATGGACTCAATCTGCTCTTGTCAGTTTTTAATAGTTGTTTCAGATACAAAACTAAATTCTAGTTACATATGTAACCATAATTTTACCAGTGAGCTGTATTACAGTTTGGTAGCCATGAGGAGTAACCTATAGACCTCTAGAAGTCCTCCATATTTTAAAAATGTAATTTGAGAATACAGCATCATAAACATATCACAATGGAATGCCATTGTATCACAATACTATGCCAGAAACATATCATGATGTATGCCACTGTATTGCAATACTATGCCACAAACATATCACAATGTATGCCACTGTATTACAATACCATGCCACAAACATGATGGAATGCCACTGTATCACAATACTATGCCACAAACATATGATGGCATGCCACTGTATCACAATATTATGCCACAAACATATCATGATGTAATGCCATTATATTACAATACTATGCCAAAAACATGATAGAATGTCAGTGCATCACAATACAATGCCATAAACATATCATGATGGAATGCCACTTTATCACAATACTATGCCACAAACATATGATGCAATGCCATGTATCACAATACAATGCCACAAACATATCACAATATATGTTACTGTATCACAAATACTATGCCACAAACATATGGAATGCCACTGCATCACAATACAATGCCACAAACATATCACAATGTAATGCCATTATATCAGAATACTATGCCACAAACATATCATGGAATGTCATTATATCACAATACAATGCCACAAACATATGGAATATCACTGTATCACAAATACTATGCCACAAACATATCATGAAATGTCATTGTATCACAATACTATGCCACAAACATATCATGGAATGTCATTGTATCACAATACTATGCCACAAACGTATCATGGAATGTCACTGTATCACATTACTATACCACAAATGTATCATGGAATGTCAATGTATCACAATACTATGCCACAAACGTATCATGGAATGTCATTGTATCACAATACTATGCCAAAAAAGTATCACAATTTAATGTCATTGTATCACAATACAATGCCACAAACATATCACAATGTAATGTCATTATATCACAATACAATGCTCACAATGTAATGTCATTATATCACAATACCATGTCAAAAACATATGATGTATGCCACTGTATTATAATATTATACCACACACATATCATGATGGAACGACATTGTCAGGGATGGAACCAGCCTAAAAAAAAAAAAAATAAATAAATATTATCCATGCATCCATAGGGCATGTGGCAATTTCACAAGTAACTGAAAACACACAATACTTTCATAATCATAAAAACATGTGAAAGAGATTTACTATTAATATCATTTATTAACTTGAAAACTGTTCATTCATGTACATGAATAAACTTTATGTATCAATATACAAGTACTCTAGTAAATCTGCTGATACCCCTTTTCAGCTTGTAGGAAACTGTTTTCCAGTCTAAAAGTGTTTTGGTATCTCATACAAGTTCTTGAGCTAAAGTTAACAATTTTGGGCCAATGCATAAGGGTAAACCATGTTTGCAATGAAGCAACTGATCAAAATCTTTTGATGAGATTTTTTTATCTTGAATGTTAATGAATTTTGCTGTCAAGGCCTTTGTGATGAAATATTGGTCTTGGCACATTCGAAGACAGCCAATACACAGACTGGGGTGCCTGCAGTTAGGTGGTCATTGCCATTGCATAGAAGAAAGTAACTACCAGAAGCTTCTGCATTTTTAAATCTAATCTTCCCTTGCCGTACTTGTTTGTTTTTGCATTTTTAAATCTAATCATCCCTTGCTGTACTTGTTTGTTTTTGCATTTTTAAATCTAATCTTCCCTTGCCGTACTTGTTTGTTTTTGCATGGTTAAAGAATGCTTTATTGCTAGCTGATACATAATTAAATTTTTTTTTGCAGTTCATGCACCAGGCAAGTCCAGGTTCCTCCAATTTCCAAATATATTCAAAAAACCTCCATATTGTCATCTTTTTGTTCTAACCAGCTCCATTTGAAAAAAAAATATTGACTGATCAAATTTAGTGATGTCCATCTATTTTCCTCTGTCAACAAAATTAAAGTCTGTAGAAGCCATGAAATTATTTCAAAAGATATGTAGTATGCATGACACAACTCAAAACTGCAACAAAATGCAACAAAGAGATTCCCACGTGCACTGTTAACTTCCAATATACAGTGGCTTAGTGTCTTGTTAGTTTCTTTCCTACTCAAATTATATCCAGGACAAAATATCCAGATTTAAAAAAAAAAGACTGCTAGAGAAATTTAAAAAAAAAAAATGGAAAACCAGTCTGCATTAACAAAAATAAACAACAGAATTTTGACTCAAACCTGAAAAGTTCCATCCCTGCAATGTATCGCAATGCTATGCCACAAAACATGATGGAATGCCATTGTGTTGAAATAGTATAGTCAAACAAATAAGTTATTTTGCATAAATATAAAAACAGGAAATATTATTTAAGAAATGAGCATATTTTCATAAAAGACTTGTTTATGCTCCAAAATTCTAAACCTGTAATCACTGAGGACAATAATGATTGATCACCCATGAAAACATATCATCTTTTGATCTCATATTTAATGAAATTGCTGAATTTTTGTTATTTTTTTAATCTTTTTGACATCATAGGCATTTATGGAATAAACAGTGATTCCTCTTTTCCTGTCATCTTTAATTAATTAAATAAAAGAAATATTTCTGTATTTTTTTATATAGTATCTCTTCCAACATCATCTTCATAATGATAACAATTTTTTTATTACAAATTTTAAAAAATTGATATAATATGTAATATATAGAGGATCTCAAATGGGTAACGATTTAATATTGAATTTATAAAACAAGTTGAATAATGTCCAGCTTTTGCAAGCCTTAGCAAGCAAAAGCTGGACATTATTTAACAAGTTTCATAAATTTAATATTAAATCACTACCCACTTGAGATTTTTTTAATCACACAGTTTTATTTTAGTAGAAATTATTTAGACAGAAAGAAGAACAAATAATTTTGTTCATTCTGAAAGACGCTGTACCTTTCATTTGTTGTGCATAAAAAATAGTCCCAAACAAAGTTGGAATAGTAAAAGTATATTATACATTTTTGATAACTATAAATCAAAGAATAAGCATACATCTAAATAAATAGAACATTTTACAAAAGGCAAAATGTTTGTCAACACAAAATGTCCAATGCATGTGATGTCACATTGTTTGATACAGTTCACAGTACCTGTTCGAGTTGGCCTACACAACACAGTGACAGTGTTTACATTGAAATTCCACATCACAACTAAACATTATATTGTTGAGATATTTTTGTGAAAACAAGATTACTGGATGCAGAAATACACATATCTACTGTGATGTATTTGTGACTGAATATTTGCAGTATTTGATTTGGAACAATTGATTGTAAAGAAGATGGAAACAAATCTCTTTTCGAGTCGGACTTGCATCACATATTTACCGCATAAATATGCTGTTGTTGGATAAAGCTGGGGAGACCGGTTTATGTCTACATTCTTCTGTGAATAAAGGTAAATTTATTTACTTCAGTAAGTTCACATTTAAACCAATCTTGTATATTGGGTGGATTCCATGCTACAGATATACCGCCCATCCATCCCCACCCCCACCCTCATTATCATCTAAGCAATACCGGTAGTTTTACTTGTTGTTATTGTTCTTGTCGTGGGGGTTTTGCCATTTTTCATGTTATTATATGTTATACATGACATAACAAACCCCTGTGGGGGTAAATTGGCCATATTGAAACAGACGAGACCATTTTTTCCCAATTCCCTTTTGCAAGTTGAATACAAAAATGGCGGCCAAAAATGTTCAATGAAAACAAAATATTCCAGAAGGCGATGTTAAAAAAGTTTTCCCACAATTGCAGCTAATCAGTAAAGAGAATACTGCACAATAATTTCATGGGCTTATCTGGATTAATCAGAATCATATAAAGTGATATGTTTACATGTATAATATCAAAAATATGAAACTGCACACACTGTAGGCAAAGTGTACCAACTATGTGATAAATTGAGGATCTCAAATGGGTAATGATTTAATACTGAATTTATTAAATAAGCTGAATAATGCCCAGCTTTCTGCGAGCCTTGGCAAACAAATGTTTGATATTATTCAACGAGTTTCAAGAATTTAATATTAAATCACTACCCATATGAGATTCTTTTTATCACATAGTTTTTATTTTAATGGAAGTAGTTTAGAGAGAAAAGGACAAATAATTTCATTCATTCTGACTCAGATACTGCACATTTCATTTGTTGCACATCAAAAAATAGTACCAGGTGCATTTCTATAACAGTTAACATTTAAAAATAGATTTTTACAAATTATAAATCAAATAGCAACTCTCCTTTCTAATACACAGAACATTTGACACACAAAATCATTTTTCAGTACAGAATGTACAATGGAAAATTCATGTGATGTCAGTTTCACCACTAAGCATTTCCAATTCTTGGGATATTCATGTCAAAGGATGATTACTAAGTTGCAAGTAAATTACTCTAAATTTTAAAAAAAGTTCTAAATGGCGATTAAATTTTGCAGAACAGTCACTGTCTGGCAACAAAAAAAAAGGAGGGCTCAAGCTCACTGATATCCATTACAGGAGCTCATATCATTGCTTACAATGTACTTATTAGTCATATACAGTAGTCCCCCTCTTGAACGGCCCCCCTGACCAACGGCCACCTGCTCCTTACAGCCAGAATCCGACGGCACCGACGAATTTGTGTTCAAAAGTACCCCTCATGAAAGGCCACCCCGCTAACGCGACCAGCGGCCAGCATATTAGTGCAAAAATATAAAATTTACCCCTCACATTTTATTTTGTAATATGTATCCAGAACCAATTTTATTCATAACGTGTGTTAAGTAATCCGATTTCTGTTTCCCGATGTCAGGTTTTCGTTACTGAAAGAGGTGTTGACTAAAGTACATGTACCACTAAGGTTAATACTATATCATTTATGCTTCACGAGAAGCCACATTTATTCCATAAAGCTGAGAAAGACTCAAATTTTAATCCATACAAAAAGGTAAGTACACTTAATCCGATTTGCCTTACTGCTGTATTATCATGAGATGTCCGGTTTAGTCACTCTGATAATTGTTAAGATTACAATTACTGAACAGTAGTAACAGCTGAGAAGTGGCGGTATTGATGTACAATACACAAGTCAGCGGGAAAATGGTTTGATAGCCTTTATGGTTTCCCTTAGTAAGATGTTGAGCTTGTTCATTTTCATAATTAGTGGCTATTACTACTGACAATAAATGTCAAGATTACAAATTGTAACGACCGCGAGGTGCTGTTGTTCAGATCAAATCTGCCTACATATCGAAGCCATTTTGGCTTCTCTCCCTTAGTGTAAATAAATGTAAACAAAAATAGGGTACCAGACTGCGACTAATGAATCACGTGACATGATTGCTGCCTTTAAAAAACACATGGCATTTTGTTTAAATGCAGAAAAGTTGTTTTATCAGTCTTGTAGTTGGCAACACTGATGATCACAACCGGACGTAATTGTCAAGATCATAACAGGGTCAGCACAGTCTAAAAATAGATTTTTGCAGACACACACACAGAGAAATTAGCCTTGAACAAAACAGGGTACCAGACAAAGACCGAAAAATCATGTGACAACACATTCCTTTACGAAGAAGGCATTTCGTCCGCTCTGCAGAAGTTTCGTCTGCATAATTAAACCGCATACAGTTAGCAACATCCGAATAAATCATTACAAAACATTAACATGTCATCACGTAAATGGAGACGATTATCTTAGAAAAAAAGTCGGTTATTCTACGCGTCGACATCGGGTGAAGTGGGGAGGGGGAACTTGTGGAACGATGTTAGGTAGAAAAGACTCAAATAAAACAATTTTATGTTGAAAAGACTCAAATAAACAACATCGTAACCGATAAGGAGGTTATTCATCATCAGTGGGAAAATGGAGCAAATAGAAAGAGAATTATGTAGGTACCAAGATTCAAATGACGTTTTTGAATGGTTTTGCAATGTGCATGACAACAACACCCGCTCGCATATCACACTTACGCCAAGAATAAGAACTATTAATGCATATTCAGTTGAAATAAGTCTATTATTATAACAAGAAGAACCTTTTAATAATTAATGTTCCTTTTAAACAAAGATATTAAATGCTATGAAGAATGTAGCTTTCTTACTGCGTACATTACATATACTTCTCACAAAAAATTTATTCCCCCTCTGGAAAGGCCACCAGTCTTATAAGGCCACTTTCCCGGTGCAGAAGGGGTGGCAGTATAAGAGGGGGACTACTGTATGTACTACAAAATACTAAAAGGAGGACACTTCTCACATGACCAATTTACATGGGTGAAAGTTGGGAAAAACCACAAAACTGAAAGTAGGCTTGGGGTCAATGGGGCCACCTAGGCCCCCATGTGGGTCCACGGCAAGTTCTGGTGGGAGGGCTTTGCCCCCCGGAAGTTGAAAAGGAATAATTCTGACACTGTATTTTTGCATGAAAATTGTAATTGAACAATTCAAAAATTCTGATTCTTTAATATGATGCATACATCCACTGAATCATTAATATATAAATTTCTCATTGTATTTTGAAGAAAGAAAACATGCTTCCTTTATCTGAACACAATTTTTCCATTATCATTCTGTAAATGTGAAAAATTCAGGAGCTAAAAAAAAACTAAAATGGAAATGTCTGATACAATACAAACCAGGATTTACTTTAATTATAATCCTCAGCCATTTATACATTTGTAACTGTACTGAATTGGAGAGAAGAAAAAAATAAATGCAGTTATTGTCTGCGAATTTAGCATGGCCAAAATTCCAATCATCCTGACCAACGACTACCAAGCCAAGATAAAGTATCAAACTATTTTTTTTTAAAAATATTTCTATGAAGCAAAGGGGATCAAGAAAACAATGGTAGAATGATATACATGGAGATATATAATTGGCAAAAGTGTCTCACTCAAATAATTCATGCCCTCTATCTGCTATGATTGTTCCTAAGAGGCAAATGTAGGAATTGAATAACAGTGGAATATAACACATGAATCATGGGATTGAGTTGTTTGGATTTCCATAGAGGGCATTGAATTATATGAACTTTGTGAATCAGCAGAACACAGCCGAGGAGCCTCAAAAGAACTGAATACTGCATGAAAACTTCCATTTGCTCACTCAACAGTAAATCATAACTTTAAAAATTAGTATCCATATGCATTTTTTTCCTAATGAATGCTTTCCAACAACTTTAACCCCTTACCCCACCTCCACCAAACAAACAAAACTCAATGGATTTGCATGATTTGGAAGACTGACCTCTGTGGACATTCAGAAGATGGAATTTCCATTGACTGAAAACTTTCACCCATATATTTAACAATCAATGCTGATATTTCAAGCTACATATATATATATATATATATATATATATATATATATACACACACACAGTGTGACCCTGCTATAGCACGCTCCATTATAACACAAATTTGGATATAACACAGTCATGGTGTGGCTCCCGAAAATTCATATACATGTATTTTTCTCATACACGAAAAAAATTTCTTCTTAAAAGAACGAAAAAACACGTAAAGAGTTTATTATCATTATGGGGAAGAGATCGTGTATGAATAATACAAGACATTCATGGTTTGGCTCCTGAAAATTTATATGTATTTTTCTTGTACACGAAATAATAGTTATTTCTTCTTAAACATGCGAAAAATAACGTGTAAAAAGTTTATTCAGGGATCGCACAGGGCTTCGCCAATGTCGCAAATTGTGATTTTGTTTCCTTATTGGCGGAAAATATACCATCTGGTGATTTTTTTTTTTATTGGCGACATTGTTGGCTGTTTAAAATTGTATATATAACCACTGGTTTGGAGTGGAGAAATTCAGAGGCCCCATGAAAGGAAGCCGCAAACTTGATATAAAATCATAGCTGCCAACCGTCCAGGCTTGCAATTAGTGAAAATAGGGATAACAATTTGTGAATTTTGACATGAATTCATGAAGTCATCTTTGAGTCCGGGAATATTTGTCAGAACAAATGTTTAGCATGGGATCCTGCTGATAAAGACAGATTGTGTTCAACAAGAAAACTCACAATGTTTCAGCATTGGTAGCTTGCAGGTCTTCCGTCAATGGCTTAAAATATTCCAGAGCTGAAATCTGCTGGAGTTCTTAATTTTCCCAACCTCTATGTGCTTTTTGCTACCAATGTGCTTCCTCACATCATCTCTGCCATGCCCAGTGCTAAAATTTGTGACATACTGTATGCAAAAAGCATGATGTATATTGGTGTTTGATGGCTGAATGCACTGCCAATTTTTGGTATATTCCAAACTTATCTTCACTTTTTGTGCAATACATTTCTTTTTCCTTGGTGGTGAAGACATTTTCAATATCGATGCTGAATGGTAATTCAAATCAGTGTAAATAATGGAGTGCTGATACTCTATTCATGCTATACATTAGACATGTATATACGAACAGCATACACATATGTACCAATGCGTGGTTCTCTGAATAAAGTAAATATTATATATGCCTTCTGTTTTCACTACAGGCATATTCTCATTTAATATGCATCGATTTAAGATGGTAACTGTGCCAATGAAGCACGTATTTTTGCACCCACATTTATTATCTACCCCCACCCCCACCCCCGCAAATTTTTTGGGGTACATGCATCATTTTCTTCAGCTAACTGACCTGGTCACGTATAACACGGTTCGGTCTATAACAATGTTGAGTTCTATGGCTCCCAACTACCGTGTTATAGCGGGGTCACAGTGTATGTATGTATGTATATATATTTATATTCTTTGTAACTTTTGGTACATGATTTTATTTAATTTTTGTAAGTTTTATTTATCCGATTAGCCCCAAAGGTTTTCTTCAGCTGCACCTTTATTCTAGGGTATCCACTGGTATATGATTAGTACCCACCTGATGGGCCTTGTTGAAGCGGTCAATACTCTTATTGGTCATCAACATCAGGTCTACAAACTTCTGTACCATCTCAATGTCTTCATGTACGACAGCTATGTGCAGTGGTCTGAAAATAAGAAACAGATAGATATATTGGCACAATTCAAATATCTGATTTTGATCAAAATCAATTTATCACCAAACTAATATCAGTAATTAGTAATTTCTTCTATTTTAGGAAAATGTGGTAAAATCAAAAAGACTGATCAATGGTGCCAAATGTGGTAAAATAAAAAAAAAATGGTGCGTGTTGTTGAGAGACACAAAGAGATGTAAGCTCAAAATGTTGTGTACAAGTCATAAACTTGCCATTTTGATATTAAAATACCACCACAACAGCAGACAACAAATACATACACAATTATTCATAACATGATGTGTGTTATCAAGTGCACTGATGTGGGAATAACAGAATCCATCATATAAAATGAGGTGGAAATAACAGAATCTGTCATATAAAATAATGTGGGAATAACAGAATTCATCATACAAAATGATGTGGGAATAACAGAATCCATCATGTAAAATGAGGTGGGAATAACAGAATCTGTCATATAAAATGAGGTGGGAATAACATAATCCATCAGATAAAATGAAGTGGGAATAACAGAATCCGTCGTATAAAATGAGATGGGAATAACAGAATCCGTTGTATAAAATGAGATGGGAATAACCGAATCCGTCATAAAAAATGAGGTGAGAATAACAGAACCTGTCATATTAGATGAGGTGGGAATAACAGAATCCATCATATTAAATGAGGTGGGAATAACAGAATCCGTCATATAAAATGATGTGGGAATAATAGAATCCATCATATAAAATGATGTGGGAATAATAGAATCCATCATATATAATGATGTGTGATAGGGAGAAATTTCATAAGAGGGTCAGAATTTGGAAGGAGGAAGAAGGCTCGTCCAGGTTCCTAGCCATTAAATTTGGACCCATTCACCCCCAACAAGTGTAGGAAAACCATATCTCACACTTGTGCATGTGATTCTATGCATCTAGAACCTATGTATGTCATTAATAAAAGAATTTACATTGGAGCTGGCACTCAGACAAGGAAAACCCATTGAAGGAATTACAGTGTTTGTCTGGACACTGCTCAGATTCTGTTTGTCACTGTGCCAAGCCATGAAGTGAATTTCTTTTTCTCATCAATTTGTTTGTCATTTTAACTTATCAATCATCAAACATAAAAAAGGACTGAAAATTCTATTCTTGATACCTGGGTCCCAGACTTCTGAATTAAATCTGTGCTGGGCCCAGTCCTACGATTCCTGGGTCCCAGCATTTCACTTAAGTTAATCAAGTATGTAAGACAATATATATTACTTTAAGCAGTACCTGGTTACACTGTAAATATATTTTCTTGTTACATTTACTATTAATGCCTATATCTTTATACACATGCTTCAATATACTTGTTATGACTCATTTTACTATACAAGTCTGTAATAATTTTTAACGGTAAAAATAGATCAATAAATAAAAAATGTAAGTCTGCAGTACTTTTAGGGTAACAATAAATCAGAAGGTAAAAAAATGTAGGTCTGCCTTACTTTTTAGGGTAAAAATAGATCAAAAGGTAAAAAATGTGGGTCACGGACATCAATCATAAGGACTTTCATCTGCTGCCCAAGATGGCTGACCTCAGAAAACCAACCAAGTCAAGGAAAAGAATGGATCACAAACTCGCAAAATTTCTGTCCCACGTTGGTATTAATAATAGAATCCATGTTCTGGTTTGCACTGAGACATGAAAATCCCAGTCAAGCGATCACATTATTTGTCTCATATGTGGCTCTGCCAACCAGTGAGGTGAATAATGTAACTAAATGACTGTGATTTTTTTGCTTCGGTGGAAAGCACAATTTCTTCCTTTCAAATTAAAATAACCCTCCATTTTTGCATTATAGTTTAGCACCTCAAAATATCAAGTATTCAACATCAGGTACTACCGGTATTATTTCCTCACCTTTTCCTACATTTGCCCTTAAAACACTTTATGAAAATCTAAATAATTATATCATAACAATCATACTGTAGCTGCCTCTCTTATAAAAAAACTACAATTTAACAGCAGGGAGTTGACTTTTCCATTGGCCAGCAACACTAGCTCTCTTGAAATCAACTAGCCCTGCAGAAAATCAACTAGCTCCCCCAATAAATTTTAATAACGAGTTCAAAACATTTAACAAACCTTATAGGCCTGCATCTATCACTATTAACTATCCCTCCCCAAAACTGACTGACCAGCAGTTATATTGAACATCCTGAACATTTGTCATTCTGACCTGTGGCCGGTACCAAGAGCACTGTGAGTTACATGCCATTGTTTTGTAAACACAGCGTGTTAATATAAATAGGAAGACAGTGGCATCCAACTAAAGTACACCAGTTCTGTGAGTGAGAAAATAACAAAAAACATTTGATAGTACTGTAAAATTAACAGATTCAATTATTGGATATAATGACAGATAATTAAGTTTTGTTTACAAGGAAAACTTTAAACTTTTGAAAAAGTAGTTTATGATGAAAACTTTGAAAAGTAAATCCTACAAGTGCTAAGGGCAGCACCTGGACACTATGAGATAACCAGACTGGGACACCTGTACATGATGACTGAGATAACTGGACTGAGACACCTGGACATGGTGACTGAGATAACCAAGCCGGGACACCTGGACATGATGACTGAGATGACTGGGCTGAGACACCTGAACATGATGACTGAGATAACCAGGCTGGTACAACTGGACACAATGACTGAGATAACTAGGCTGGGACACCTGGACATGATGACTCAGATAAGACTGAGATAACCAGGCTGGTACACCTGGACACAATGACTAAGAATACTGGGCTGGTACACCTGGACACAATGACTGAGATAACTGGGCTGGTACACCTGGACATGATGATTGAGATAACTAGGCTGGGACACCTGAACATGATGACTGAGATAACCAGGCTGGGACAACTGGACACAATGACTGAGATAACCCAGCTGGGACAACTTAGAAGTATACAAGAAAAACAAAAATTCAGGAAATGTTTAGTTTTATGATTCAGTCATTACTGGCATCAAAGTTACAGAACTTCACAATTATCAGATTGTGTGTTGCAAGAGCAAGTGCCTTGGTTCACTGTTTCCACAGTCTCAAAAGAAAAATATTCCGACATAAGGGACTTGAGTCTGGGGATCACATAGTAAACATTACACATCTAAAACCAGAAAGTGCCCCAACCTACCCTCAGTTAATCGCATAGCAAATGTTGCCCTTCTAAAACCAGATAAGTGTCACATTCTTCCCTCAGTTAATCACATAGTCAACATTACCCATCTAAAACCAGAACAATGTCACATTCTTCCCTCAGTTAATCACCTAGTAAACATTACATATCTAAATCCAGAAGTGTCCCACTCTGCCCTCTGATAATCATATAGGTATCACAAGATTACATATTTTTATGAAGCAAGGAACATGAACTTGTAAAAATATTTGCATAGTGTGTACCGGGTATATGCATTTAGTACATAAATCATCTCTCAAAATCACATTTAAAAAATGCCAATTTACTGAAATTGCACAAATTTCAAAAAGTTAAAATATTAGGATTCATGTTTATTATAACTGCTTGATAATCCTTAACAAAACAAGAGTGGGTTGCTGGGAATGAAGCTGTCCTGGTTGTAAAAGAAGTTAAACTATCTCTGATATTCTCAAACAATAACAAGAATTTTAACTTTGCAGCTATGGAAACAAGACTGAAAGTAATGATTACCATGTTATATTTAGGACCCATTGGACATCATTAGGACATCTTCTGGTGAAAACTCCATGTCTCCATTTCAGGAAAAGTACAAATAAAAAGATGACCATCATGGCAGCATTACTAGATGTAAGACTAGCATCATGTTCATTTAGGACCAACTAGACATCACTGAAAGTCTTTTGGTGAAAAAATATGATGATATGTCATTCAATTCATGTGAAGCAGTAATAACAACATTTTCAATAAGGTTCCCATGATTACCATATTAAAAAGCATCATTTTCATTTAGGACTGGGGCCCCTAGTGGCCGAGTGGTCTAATGCTCTCACTATTACAGATCACTGCCATCTCTCCTCTGTCTGCGTGGGTTCAAGTCTCAGGTTCGGCCAATGTGGGTATGTGAGAAAGCTTGCCAGAAGCTTCTCGTGGGTTGGTGGTTCTTTCTTGGGTTTTCCTGGGTTCTTCCTCCACCATGTATACTGGCCGCCATGTATAGCCTATCTTGTGCTGAAAAATGGCATTAAACCCTACAACAACAACAATTACAACATTTAGGACCAACTAGAGTGCTGGTAAATACAAATTTTCATTTAGGACCAACTAGGCATCACAAGAATGCTGGTAAACACAACATTTTCATTTTTCATTTTCATTTAGTACCAACTAGGCATCACAAGAATGCTAGTAAACACTCACATTTCCATTTAGGACCAACTAGACATCACAAGAATGCTGGTAAACAGCTACAATTCCATTTAGGACTAACTAGACATCACAAGAATGCTGGTAAACAGCTACATTTCCATTTAGGACCAACTAGACATCACAAGAATGCTGGTAAACAGCTACATTTCCATTTAGGACCAACTAGACATCACAAGAATGCTGGCAAACAGCTACATTTCCATTTAGGACCAACTAGACATCACAAGAATGCTGGTAAACAGCTACAATTCCATTTAGGACCAACTAGACATCACAAGAATGCTGGTAAACAGCTACATTTCCATTTAGGACCAACTAGACATCACAAGAATGCTGGTAAACAGCTACAATTCCATTTAGGACCAACTAGACATCACAAGAATGCTGGTAAACAGCTACATTTCCATTTAGGACCAACTAGACATCACAAGAATGCTGGTAAACAGCTACATTTCCATTTAGAATAAGCAGTAATAGCAAGATTTTCGAGATGGCTGCCATGATACAATGATCATACTTAATTTATGATCAGCACATTTTTCTTTTAGAACCAACTATAAGAAGTATTCTGGAGAAATCTTCACATCAATATGACTTTCTGTTCAGGAGTTACAATAACATTTTCAAGACAGTCACTATGGTGGCCATGTTGGACATCCAAATGGCATCATTTTCTCTTAGTACAAACTATACAGCAATCCTCCCAGTAGTTTTACAGAAGAGTAATAACATACTTGTGCTAATGGATGGACATATGGGAAAACAGGCCATCCCATTTACATACTTGTGTTAATGGATGGACGTATGGGACAACAGGCCTTCTCATTAACATACTTGTGTTAATGGATGGACAAATGGGACAACAGGCCATCCCATTAACATACTTGTGCTAATGGATGGACATATGGGACAACAGGCCATCCCATTAACATACTTGTGTAAATGGATGGACATATGGGACAACAGGTCATCCCATTAACATACTTGTGCTAATGGTGGGACAACAGGCCATCCCAATAACATACTTGTACTAATGGACCGACATATGGGACAATAGGTCATCCCATTAACATTCTTGTCCTAATGGATGGACATATGGGACAACAGGTCATCCCATTAACATACTTGTGCTAATGGTGGGACAACAGGCCATCCCATTAACATACTTGTGCTAATGGTGGGACAACAGGCCATCCCATTAACATACTTGTGCTATTGGTGGGACAACAGGCCATCCCATTAACATACTTGTGTTACTGGTGGGACAACAGGTCATCCCATTAACATACCTGTGCTAATGGATGGGCATATGGGACAACAGGTCATCCCATTAACATACTTGTGGTAATGGATGGACATATGGGACAACAGGTCATCCCATTAACATACTTGTGCTAATGGATGGACACACAGGACAACAGGTCATCCCATTAACATAATTGTGCTAATGGTGGGACAACAGGCCATCCCATTAACATACTTGTGGTAATGGTGGGACAACAGGTCATCCCATTAACATACCTGTGCTAATGGATGGACATATGGGACAACAGGTCATTCCATTAACATATTTGTGGTAATGGATGGACATATGGGACAACAGGTCATCCCATTAACATACTTGTGGTAATGGATGGACATATGGAACAACAGGTTGTCCCATTAACATACTTGTGCTAATGGATGGACACACAGGACAACAGGTCATCCCATTAACATACTTGTGCTAATGGTGGGGCAACAGGTCAATCCATTAACATACTTGTGCTAATGGTGGGACAACAGGTCATCCCATTAACATACTTGTGCTAATAGATGGACACACAGGACAAAACAGGTCATCCCATTAACATACTTGTGCTAATGGTGAGACAACAGGTCATCCCATTAACATACTTGTGCTAATGGATGAACATATGGGACAACAGGTCATCCCATTTTAAATGCTTTAAGTCTATGAGCAGTAGAGATAAATATGAATGGTCTTATAAAATATGAAAGAAACATGTGGTTCCCCTCCCCACGTCAGATTCCATCACCAAAGTCAATAACATCTACTACATGCAAAGACAGCAAAGGAAAATTTAAATTTTGAAAATAAAGGGGTAGAGCAGAACAATTAAACTTATTTTTTTAATTAAAAAACCCAAGCCTTTGAAGGATGTGGAAACCTTGCCACTGATAAAAACATGAACAAAAACAAATTAACAAGACAGGTCTTACAAGTCCCCATCTTCATCTGGAACCAATGCATTGCGGACTTCAGACAGAACCATCAGACTGGTACTTGGGTTCCCATGCAGTGGCAAATATCCACTGTGTTTTGTTGGCTCTCCTGAAATACATACACCACATTAGTTATAAAGGATTCATTTTCATGGATAACAAAAATATGTCCAAACAAAATGGATGCTCCTGATACAGTAACTTGATTCTATACACAAGGACAAGGTTGTATATCAAATCACAGACCACCACTCAAATTTTGTCTGAAAATATTCAAAATGAATCTGATTCTAGATCTTCCAAAAACATCTAAAACCTCATTATGAAGTCTTTTAAAAGTAAAACCTCATAACATGAAATCCTGTAAAAGGAAAACCTCATAACATGAAGTCCTGTAAAAGGAAAACCTTATAACATGAAGTCCTCTAAAGTTAAACCTCATAACATGAAGTCCTTTAAAGTAAAACCTCATAACATACAGATTAAATGGATGGATATCTTATTAACACCACATAAAATGGAAGGAACTATCATGGCATACACATGGAAGGACATCTTGGTAACATCACATAAAATGAGAGGAATTATGATCACATGGTTTTAATCCAAAACTCTCATTCTTGCAAAATGCTAGCTCTGAAAAATACAAGTCAATATTTTTTACTGCTGAATTTTCCAACACTATATAGCAAATAATTATTAAAATTCTTCAAAATATCTAAATTTTATTTTGACACTGAATGCTTTACCATAAATTAAACAGTTTAGCACTTAAACTAATACTGTGGACAATGGCACAACCATTCTATTATTAAGGGGAAGCAGGGTATCTCTTCACTCCCAATGATTTTATTCATAAATACAGAAATATCCACACAATATTGTCTATATTTAGGTAAAATCTATTAATGTCTTCTCTCATGATTTTCTCTCCTAGTACATTTTTCTGGAACACCATTCACAGATATATGTATAAAATTCTCCAGATTATCCCTAAAAAACTGAATGCTGTCCCAAATACACCCTTGAGAGCATCCCTAAAAAACTGAATGGTTGTCCCAAACACACGCTTACAATTATCCCTAAAAATGAATGGCTGTCCCAAACACACCCATGAGAGTATCCCTAAAAATACTGAATGGTTGTCCCAAACACCATTACAATTATCCCTAAAAAAAATGAAACGGCTGTCCCAAACACACCATTGAGGCTGACTGTTCATGAATCTTGCATGGTCCAAAAAATACAAAGCTGTACATGTAATCTTTTTTCATATTAAAAAAATTACAATAAAAATTTACTGAAAATATTATTGTTCTTTGTTATTTTGAAATTCCAGCACTACAGTGTACAAGTAGATAATAACAATAACTGAATAAAAAATGACAAGTTTAAACAGGATTTTGCAATATGAATTTTTTTTCTAGTTGAGAAGAAATCCAAGTCAAACACACAAAAAATGTGTTTCCAGTCAGCCGACCAACCCTGTTTCTCAAATGTAGACTCTAGGCCTTTTTCCCCACATGGTTAGAAAGAAAAATAATTTTTAACAATCACATTAAATATATATAATGTTTCAACAAAAAACAACAACCTGCCTACCCTAATTTTAACAGAAAACACATATGGGGGGTGTCTAATAATAAAAATTAAATTCCAACCCTGGTACCATTGCAAGATACAGTAGAGAACCTTCTTTTTGACTGGACCATTTTTCAGATTAAGGAATCAAGAAATGCAAGTTAATGAGCTGTAATTAAAATTATAACATAATGCAAACAATTCCAAAATAGCCCAAAGACATTTGATTTGACACCCATGATAACAGGCTTTGGTGACACCCTACTTCATTACCTTTTGGACCACTTCTGGTTCCGTTAGACCTATGGGTCACATAAAAGTCTGACATTTTTCTGCAAATCTATATTCCACAAGAAAGTCTCATAAAAAATATGACCACTGCAACATGGACAGTAAAACAGTTTGCAGTTATAAAAGATCTACCAAGTCCTCAGTTGCAAATCCACAGCAACATGTTTCAGTTACAAAGATCTCCAATGTCCTCAATGTCAAACCCACAGCAACATGACTCAGTTACAAAGATCTACCAAGTCCTCGGATGCAAGCCCATAGCAACATAATTCAGTTAAAGAGATCTACAAAGTCCTCAGTGTCAAGCCCACAGCAACAGGATTCAATTACAAAGATCTAAAAACAAGTCCTCAGCTGCAGCCCCATAGCAACATGATTCAATGGAATTCAACTTGTGTTCCCTTTTGTCCCCTATCCTTGGTACCCTGGGGTCAGTGTGATGACTGAAATCCATTTCATGCATAAATACTTTCAAAGACATTTTGGGTGATGTTCTATTTATTAACCCAAGTGACCCCTTTGGCACCCTCTCCTCCCTTCTATGAACAATATGCTTGCATGGTATATCTTGAGTAATTTAAGACCTGTTCCAAAATGAAAACGAAAAACATCATCAACTGAAAAAAACCCTTCATGTGCAGAGTTCAGTTGTATGTGCAGAGTTCATTTTAGGCTGTACCTTTGTACCAAGTACCCATATTTTTCTCCATGTTTTCCATTTCAGGAATTAACATTACACATAAATAAACATTACATATCTTTTTACCTTTAAGCCTGCCACAGGGCCTCAGAACATTTCCTTTAAATCCAGCCATGGGACCTCAGGAAATTTAATTTAACCCAGTTGTGGGATCTCAGGAAATTTCCAAAAACTTATTGCAAGGGCATCCACTTTCATCTGAATAAATATTTGGTCAAGTACACCAAGAAAAGAGGTATAGCAGTATGTATGCAATATGCATGTTGTATGCACACATGACTAGTCACAGACCATACAGGATCATGTATACAATATGCATGCTGGAACACATGACTTGTCACACAGACCATACAGGAATCATGTATGCGATATGCATGTTGGATGTACACATGACTAGTCACACAGTCCATACAGGAATCATGTATGCAATATGCATGCTGGATG
>JAECUM010027081.1:0-18939 GCA_016617855.1 Megalonaias nervosa | reverse complement strand
TATGAAGATGAAATCATATGGACAACGCTCTTTTGCATACCAGAGCCCAGCAACGTGGAACGAATTGCCCACTGCACTCAGACACAAAGACACAGTGATCTCATTCAAGAGCGCTCTTAAAACTCACCTATTTCAACTGCAAGAACAGACTTAAAAGACCTAATAATGTATCCTTGCCTTAAATATTTACAGCATATTTTCTGTTTCTACTTTCGTGGTGTTTGTTTTTAATTTTGTAATCATATCATTATATATGTTTTTTAAGTGTTGTCAAATGTTGTAAAGCGCTTAGAGCTTCTAAAGATTAGGCGCTATACAAAGTCCTCATTATTATTATTATTATTATTATTATTATTATTATTATTATTATTATTATTATTATTATTATTATTTATAATTTTCCCAATTTTATAAAATTTATATATATATTAATAAAATGGAAAGACAAGCAAAGTACAGAAAACACATAGAAAATCTGAAAAAAACTTGTTCAGTCTAAAGCTGAACTTAGGCAGATGATTCAACAAGCACGACGTGGACAAATAACTGCTGCAGAAGCAGCAGCAACAGTTCTCAAACCAGTTACTGAAGCACTACTTGGAAAACAACCTGAAATTAAACCGCTGTCAGAAGAAGAACTTAGGCGACTACAGGAAAAAGGTTTGGTTGGATTAATCAAGGAACAACAAGAAGCAGCTGCTGCAAAAATTATTGGTAGATCTGACGAGGCAAAAAAAAAAGATTAGCTGAAGAACTTTCAGCACATATTCTTAATCCTGTTGCTAGACAAGCTGAAATAGATCGTCTGATCAATAATCCAGTTGAACTTGAACGAAAAAGAGCAAGTTTAACAGTTGGGCCGATTAGGAGAAAGTTAGAAGATATAGAAAAAAAAATTGAAGAACCAAAAGAAAAGAGTTGGTATGAGGAAGAAGAAGCTAGAAGAGAATCTCTTAGAAAAGAGCAAGCTAGCATAGAAAGAGAAAGATTCAATGATGATCTAAAAAAGATGAATGATAAAATAAAAGATTATGAATATAAATCTTTTGACGAAAAATATGGATTTAAAAATGTTAGATTATATAATATTCATAAAGATAATTTCGACGCTGATGAAAATATTAGAAAACTAACAGAAATAATACAAGAAAATGAAAAACATGCTCGTGACGTAGTATCAGATAATGAAAGATACAAAGAAAGTATTAAATTATATCGACACTCAATTATTGCTGGACTTTATAAGCAAGTTATTATTAATATAAAAAATGACATACAACATAATGATAACCTTAATAGTATAACTACTTTAGCAAAATATTTAGATGAGGAAAGAATAGATTATACTGAAAAACTGTTATAGGAAGGTAATTTAATGAGAGAAGCAGATCTAAAAAGATCACTCGAAGAAGCTGAAAAGTATCGGGAAAGAATGAAAAAAGTAGTAAAGCAAGAAATAGTAGCAACAGAATATTTGGATTTTATGAAAGATTATGATATTTCTGATGTTGATAATATTGATAAATGGGACGAAAATAAATATAATGATCTTATTAAAAAATTAGATTATATCAGCAAAGATGCAAAAACTTACGTTAAAATTGATACAGCTGCAATAGAAGATATTAGAAAACTTTCTGGAAAAGCTAGGAATGGTGTTATTGCTAGTGTTTTAAAAAATGCCGCAGAAAATTTAGAGGTGGGAAACCTCAGAAAGAAGGATGGGATTTTAAAATGTTGTTTGATCATTTTGATAAACGTCGCTTAGAGAGAGCTGAAAAATCTATGAGTAAAAAAACTGGGACAGGTGTAAAAATATATACATCAACTGCCGAAATGATTGGCAGATTAATGCTGCTGATATCATCAAAGGAAGCTGGAAATATTGGTACTGAAATTGATAATGAAATTATTGACATACTTGATCATTTAAGATCGGAAAATGTATTAACATCTGATGAATACAAAACTTTACACGGCGACCTAATTTTGTAAATGTCAGTTTTGTAAATGTTAATTTTGCATAATGATTTAATATAAATCAGAACGATTTAATATAACAGTTTATATAAAAAATGTACCAACATTATTACTAGACTCTAGTACGGCCGCGATAGCTAACGCGAAAGATAGCGCAAATTTTTCAGTAAATTATATTCCGCCAATACAACTTGATACTGAAAAACAGTACGAAATTGGACTAATTTCATGTACGTGTTGGCATTCCATGACTAGCGTGAAAACTGGTGTCAATGATGAATTTAAGTATGGCGCTAGTTGGTTAATTAAAATTCCACAGGGAGTCTACAACATAACTGATTTAAATAAAATAATACGCGAATTAATAACATTTGTAGGAGGAGTCACTGACAATTTTGAACTAACACCAAATTATAACACTTTACGCGCCAGAATAACATTAAAAAATAATTTGATAATAGATTTTTCATCAGCAAAAAGCATAGCGCCGCTGATTGGATTTACTCACAGGAAATATGGATCAACCACAGTACAAACTATAACTTATGACGGTGATTTTCCGGTAAATATAACCGACGTAACACACAATATTAATAAATTGCTCCATTGCGTCTGGATCTTACTCAGCCCAGGGCAGTAAAGGACAAACGATATATAGTTTCTCACCAGATGTTCCACCGGGATCGCTCATGCAAATTAGTCCGCGGCAAGTTATTCATTATCCGCTAAATGTTGAAAATCAAATAACGAGTATAAATATGCAGATGACAGATCAATCTGGACGACAGCTGGATCTGAATAACGAGCTTGTTACTTATTATTTACACCTACGCGTTGCGTAGGCGCACACAATCGACTTCGGTTTTATGCAACCTCAGATATAATGAAACAAAAAAAATTTTACCGAAGAAAAATATTTGGTGGATTTTTGGGAAACATATTTACTAAAATTATTGAAAATGTTCCGGGAATCGCGCATAAAGTTGCACCAATTGCACTTGACGCATCAAAAGCTTATGCAACTGGCGCCGCATCTGCTTCTGGAACTGCGGTGGGCCATTAAATAACTGATAAAATTAAAGGCAATCCACAAAGTGGATCACCACCGACAATCAAACAAGTTATATCAGAAATCGCTCCAACAAAAGAAACTAAACGTGCTATGATAACAAGAACAAAAAAATTTTTATCACCAAAGGGCGAGCAGATTATACAAAAATTAATATTAACATAGTAATTGTTACCGTTAGAAAATTGTTATCGTTAGAAAATCATGAATGAAAATTATGTAATCTAATAAATAAAAAAATGGCTGTCAAAAATTATTTCGATTTAACAGAAACTTATGACGTCGACAACACCGTAACAGAATTTGAATATATTGAGTATCTTTACGAAACTTCCAATGAGCCAAATAAAGCTGGTGTTAGAACATTTAATATCCGAGACGAAGATGTATTTTTATTACCTCACAAGGCAATATTGGAAGTTCGCGGCCAGATTATGACATTAGCTAATGTACCTGTTGCAATTGCAGCTGGAAAAGAAGTAGCTCTTATAAATAATGGCTGGTGTTTATTTAAAAGTGCCAGATATCAGCTGGCCAATCAAACTGTTGAGGATATTTCAAGTCACTTACAAGTTGCAAGTACAATCTTAAATATTATTTCTTTTTCCGATGATTACTCCAGATCGACTGCAACTAATATGATGTGGTTTAAAGATACCGGAAGTGGTGGGTCTGGTTTTATGGCATCGTCTGAGTTTTCAACCGGAGGTACACCTATTTTAGCGGTTGGAGCTAATGCCGCTGCAGATGTTGTAACTGTAAGAAATTTTCTTATTGTTAATGCTGCTGCGCTAGGTATAATCGAACCAGGTGCAGACGCTGGTGATGCAGCTACAAGAGTTTCACTTGTTGCAGCTTGCAATAATCTTAGTTTAACACCACCAGGTGCGGCTGCAACCGGCACTGAAATGTTGAATTTGATTAATAACTCATTTCCTACCGTCAGAAAAAATATACGTTACAATGAAGGTTATACCAGAAGAAAGGCACTTACAGCAGTATCACGTCAAATTACAATGATGCTGCCATTAAGTATGATTTTCGGCTTTTGTCGCGATTACAACAAAGTATTTCGTGGAGTTAAACATACACTTATTTTAGATCGATCAGAACAAAATGATTGTTTATTTCGAGCTGGCGGAGCTGATGTACAGTTTATCATAAATAAACTTGCGCTGTGGATGCCACGAATAACACCAACAGTTTCAAAATCGCTCGAATTCAATGATGTTCTTAAAAACCGCACAAACAAAATTCATTTTCAGCAACATAAAATATATCAAACAGCAGTTCCAAATACTACCGACTACACATGGCGAGTTACAACAACGTCGACTGAACAACTGCCGAGACAATTATTTGTTGTATTTCAACGGCAAGCGCGACGTGGTAACCAACAACAAAATAACGCAATATTTGATAATGCCGATGTTAGACGAATACATGCTAGACTAAATTCAAAGTAATATCCAGAACGAGCGATAGAATGCAATTTTGCAGATGACACTAATAAAAATATTACTAGACCTTACATGTATCTGCTCGACGCGATGCAAAAATATCAAGATGTCGGAGATGGATCTCAGATATCAGTAGAGGAACTTCGTACACTTTATCCGATATTTTATTTTGATGTTAGTAAACAAAATGAAAGAGATGTAATTTCAGCTGCTGATATTGAAATTACCTGCACACTTGGAGCAGTTCCAGTAGCGCAGTTGTACGTGTACGCGTTAGTGATCAGCGATAGATCTGTTACAATTGATTATGTTGGAGGTAAAATGTCGGTGCAAGTTTGAAAAACTTTAAGTTTAATGTGTAATCTGTATATAATGACAAAATATATTGTAAAAGAAATATATTTGACTGATGGTCAAGTTAAAAAATTATCAGCTGCTGTTGCAAAGCAGAGGCAGGTATCATTAAAAATAAACCCTAACGCTCAAGCAGGTACTTTAACAAAGTTAATGTTAACCAAAAAACAAGTAAATAAGTATAACCGCGGCAAACCTTTTGTTTTAAATTGAAGTGCCACACAAATAACAGCAATGTCAAAACAAGGTGGTTTCTTTGGTCCGGCATTATCAGTAATAGCCAGAACGGTATTACCTAAAATTTTGCCGGTGTTAGGTACATTAGGACTAGCAGCAGCGTCTGGAGCAGTATCTGTTGCAACGAAAAAAGCAGTTGAGGGCAGCGGTATAAAGAAACTTTCAGTTTAATTTATGTGACTGATAAATATAATGCCACGACGAGGAAAAACAACAACAACAACAACAACAACAGCAACAACAACAACAAAAAGACACCGCGACGTCGAAGAACAACCAAAGGAGGATTTATTCCAATAGCTCCACTTTTAGCGGGACTAGCGGGAAGTCTGCTGCCAAATCTGCTGGGAATAGGACGAGGACTAACATTACCGGGCACGAGACGTTGAAAACGTCTGCGTTAAGTAACTTTGATATACTTGATAAGCTAAAACAAATAAAAAATCTCCATGGAGTTTATTCCAAAGATGAACTTAGCGCTGTACCAGCTGTATGTTCCTGCGTGATAAATATACAAGATTTCAATGGCGGATCTGGTCCACATTGCGTAGCAGTTTATAATAACAATTACTTTGATTCATTTGGACTTCCACCGAGCGACCAATAAAAAAATATGTCTCAAAAATATAAAGTAATAAATTACTCGTCCAATCAACTTAAACCTATTGGAACATCAGCTTGTGGATATTACTGCGTGATGTTCATTAAACAAATGTCCGCGAGTTTGAAGAACTCTGCCACTGATTTTTTAAAATTTATTTTACAGTTTGACAAGCATCCTTCTCACGCTAATGATGAGATTGCAATTAATTTTGCCAATTTTATCTAAATTACAAATATATAATGTCAACATATTGTCTCAGATGTAAAACTGAAACAGAAAACATCAATGAAACAACAGAAAAACAAAGAACAACAGGATGATGCTGAAAAGTCGCTGCGCAATTTGTGGAAAAAGAAAAAGTATGTTTTTGAGGAAATTGTCTGGAGCTGGATGTACTGACGTTGTCAGGGACGTTATTTTAGTAGACGATTGAAAGTTATTTTAGTAGACGACTGAAAACAAATATTATTATAAATCTGAAAATATATAATGATATGGAAGTGCGATTCTGACAGAGATTTATGTCTCGAGCAAAATAAAATTGTCACATACTGTCAACAGAGAAATAATTGGAACAGGTATAGACATACATAAAGTAATTGGCAAATTGCCGAAACCAAAAGGCGGTTGGACATTGCCAGGCCATAAATATACTGGACCTTATAATCCTCTTGATAAACAACTTGATGAAAACGATAATCTGCTGCCAGGACAAGAGCCTTACAATCAAGTTGATGAGATAGCAATGCGCCATGATATCTGCTACAGGGACGTCGAACGTCCCGACAAGATAAGCACGGCTGCGATAAAATAATGTTAGACGAACCTCGTGATATGAAACCGACAAATATGCGAGAACGTGTTGACCGAAAGTTGGTGTAGGGTTTTATTGGAGCAAAATATAAATTAGGACTTGGCAATGATGGTCTGGCAGCGACACAGTCGCTAGCGACAGAGCTACACAAACCTAAAAAAAAAAGTTTCCGCGACGTAAAGTTGTCGCAAATGCCGTTGACGATATCTGGGCGATAGATTTAGTTGATGTGTCAAATCTAGCTGAATATATTGATAATAAGAGATATCTTTTTAATGTTATAGATGTTTTTAGTAAATGCGCTTTTAGTGTGCCAGTTTCAGATAAGACAGGAACGTCAATAACTGATGCGCTAAAACAAATAATAACAACTACAGAAAGAAAACCAAATAGAATATGAACTGATCATGGAGCAGAATTTTTTAATAAAAAGTTCGAGCCGTTTTTGCTCCAAAATAGCATCAAAAAATATGTTACAGGAAATGAAGGTAAAAGCGATGTCGTCGAGCGATTTAATCGTACACTAAACGAAAAAAATCCGTAAGTATTTATCAGCTAAAAATACAAATAAATATATTGATAATTTACAAAACATTGTTGACGAATATAATAACACGAAACACCGAACCACCAAAATGTCGCCAAATGACGCAATTCAAAATCCGATATTGGCGAATGAAAACATGTATCGAAGACATAAATTTAAAGTTGGTGATCGAGTTAGAATTTCTCTAACAAAAAGAAACATTTGATAAAGGATTTACTTCGAACTGGAGCGAAGAAGTATTTGTTGTCGATAAAGTTTTATTGACAATGCATGTAACATACTCGTTAAAAGATTTATTAGGTGAGCCTATAACTGGTAGTTTTTACGAGCAGGAACTTCAGAAAACTTCCCAAGACGTATTTGTTATTGAAAAAGTTATCAGAGAGCGCGGCGATAAAAGTTTAGTTAAATGGAGAGGATATAGTGATAAATTTAATAGCTGGGTGCCAACTAAGTCGATACAAACTTAGAATTTTCCCAATTTTGTGCAATAATGTTATTATAAATTTGTTCGTACTTTACAAGTACAGATTTACATTTGATAGTTTTACATAACGAAATTAATAATTTTCTTGCATTATCAACTGGCATTAAATTAAATATTTTAACAAAAATAAAATCATATTTTATATTTCTTTGATGGCCAGTTATTTTTATATTTAAAAAAGGTTTGATAAGCTGTCAAAATATTTGTTGCTCGGTAACTGTAAAATTAAATTTTATTATTTTTTTAGCAATGTGATACTTAACATTATATCGTCCAGTTGTTGGTCTGCTGTAATTTTTTCTGTCAGCGACAGCAACTACTTCATCATCGTCATTGTTGTCGTACTAAAAATCATCTTCACTATAGCTAGAAAATTTGTCGTTAGTGATTGGCAAAATTACTTGTAATGTTGTGGCGATATAATCTTCCGAATATATATCAGCAAGTCTTTTCACCAAGTTCATATTATTATATACTTTTATCTAATTTATAATAATAATGGCCAGCGAAACAAAATCTCCCGATGTTAAATATCATCAAAAAGTTAATATATTAAATTACAGAGAATTAGCTGAGGCAGTTCGAAAATGTTTGTCGGGTTATAGTGCATATTTGGTTAATGTGAATATAATGCAAGGCGAGTCTGATAAAATTCTCCTAACAACGGCAGAAAAAAAAAATGAACTTAATGAAAGTTCATTTTTAACATTAAAATTTGATAAAGATGATATTCTGATGTTTGCACTTAATTGCTTAACTAAAACTGAATTAAGAAATATAATTAATCATCATATTTAAAACTAAATTTGTTAAATGTTGACGTCGATGTTGCTGTTTTAGTTACACCGTCGGCTACAAATTTTATTGCACGGGAATTAATTTTATGACTTTTTGCAGCAGAATAAATTGACTTAAATTTCATTTTTTTCTCCAGGTTCAATATTTACTGAAATTACTTGTCTAGTCGGATTTTTAAAATTATTACCACCACCTACCCCACGTTTAGTATTTTCTTGAGATGTAACTAGATCTAAATTTTCAATCCTATTATCTGTTTTAATTTTGTTAATGTGGTCGTTAACTAAATTGAAATAACACCGTTAAATGTTTCGAACACAAAACGATGTGATAGATAACGAACCTGGTCAGTTTTAGTTTTACATACCATTACATTCAAATAGCCGCTGTTTTGCATAAAATCAATAACATTTTTTGTTTTTCTATGCCGGATAATTCCGCTATCATTAGCTTCGTATAAATCAAATACCGGGTGAGGTTGATATTCATCTTGTAACGCTAAATTTTCGATATTATCATCAGTAATTGAGCCATTTACTCTATAGACTCTTTGTCCAGCTGGGATGTCATCACAAAATAATGTATAAACAAAATCTTTTCTAAATATTTCGGTTATATCTGTATCATCACCTTTTACACTAATTATCATTCCAGCTGGTGTTGGTTTTCCTGTAGGTTTTTGAGTTTTTTTGTTAATAACTGAACCAAGTGCATTTGCAGCATGTAAGTTGTACTTTGGGTGAACGCGATAAGTTTCTTGCTCTTCCACTGTCATTCTAATATATCTCAAAATTTCTGTCATTATACTATAGGGATTTTATATCTCTAATTGATTTTTTACATAATTTTTAATTAAATATAAAAATACTATATATAATGTTAAAATTGCGCGATATTGCTAAAAAGAGCATTATCAAAACAGAAAAAATTGCTACAGCATTTTGAAGATACGACAACAGTTACAAATTTGATGATCAAAATGTTTTAGCAAATTTTAACTCCACAAATTTATATCATCTTTTGCAACCTGTTGTATCTAAGAAACTTACAGCCCACAAAAGGATCAAACTAATAGTTCAGTATCATATGATTTTATCAAAGTTACACTCAATCGAAAAAGATATATTTGATATAATCTTTGAAAATACAAGTTTCGACAAAGAAATTTCAGAACCATATTTAACAGCTAAATCACGAAAAATATTAACTGTTGCAAATATTTCCTCTGTCGCCGATGAAATACACCAAGAAATAAATAAAAAAAATTGGAGGAATTTACTTCATCTGGGTCAGATTGGAAATTTGAAATGATAAAGGAAGTTTTAATTCATACAGCAAAATATAACGTACTTCGAGGTAGTTCTGACGTTGATCTTCCAAAAAAAAAAAAATAAAAACAAAAAATGCTGTATAAATGTCAAAAACAATGACGATCAATGTTTTCGTTGGTCAATTTTATCGGAGAGACATCCTCAGAGTGACCACAGTGACCGAATTGAAAAGTATTTGCCATATAAAGACGAGCTAAATTTTAATGGAATAACTTTTCCAGTGGCAGAAAATCAGATACCAAAGTCTGAAAAACAAAATAATATTTCAGTAAATGTTTTCGGACTAGATGAGAGAGAAAATGTTTACCCAAGATATATTTCAGAGACTGCTACACAAAATACAATAAATTTATTATTTTATAAAGTACATTACGTTTGGATAAAAATCTTTAACGGTTTAGTTGGCGGACAGTATAATAAAAATAAAAAGAAGAAATATTTCTGTTACAAATGTTTGCAGGGTTTTTATAAGAATGAGAAACTACAGGAACATATTAAATACTGTATCAACGTTCAAAGAATAACTATGCCATGCGAAAAAGAAAAAGTCTTAAAATTTAAAAATTATGATCATAAGCTAAATATACCTTTTGTTATTTATGCGGATTTCTAGTGTTTACTCGTTCCAGTAGCTGGTGCTGAAAATAATCCTAATAAATCAAGTACAAGAAAAATACAGCAACATGTTCCTTGCGGAGTAGCTTATAAAGTAGTTTGTTGCGTCGACGATAAGTTTTCATGCCCAGTAAAGTTATATAGATGTAAAGATAGGGAATCTGAAAGTCCGGCGGTATGGTTATTAAAAAAATATGATAGATGATGTTAATAAAATTTCTAACAAATTATTTAAGACAGCTCCAATGAAAATAACGTCTAAACAACAACTTGAATTTAACGAAACGGTTGATTGTCATATTTGCGAGAAGTTATTGGTAGACTCCAACGGAGTCCGTGATAAAGTGCGCGATCACTGTCATCTAACTGGCCAGTATCTTGGGGCACCTCATAATAATTGTAATTTAAAATTTCATGCACCAAAGTTTATTTCTGTCGTTTTACATAACTTTCGCGGCTATGGTAGTCATATCATTGTAGAAGCTTTTGGCAACGAGGAAATTAAATCTAAACTAAAACTAAATAATAAGATAAAATGTATTCCAAATAATTTTGAAAAGTATATGTCAGTTACTCTCGGAAAATTACGTTTTATTAACAGTCTGCAATTTATGGCAGCATCATTAGATGAGCTTGTAAAAGGTTGTAGCACTTTTAATAATCTGCGAAGTTGCTTTGGTGAAAACTACGTCGATCTGACAAAAAAAGGTATCTTTCCGTTTCGAGACTGGAGCAGATTTGATGAAACTTCTCTGCCCGGCAAAGATAAATTTTTGAAGATGTGTCAGACGTCGAGTACAAATATGCACAAGAAATTTGGAATAAATTTGGTTGTAAAACATTTGGTGATTATCATGATATATATTTGAAAACATGTATTATTACTAGCAGATGTTTTTGAAAGTTTTCGTCGAGTAAGCTATAGCAATTACGGACTAGATCCTTGTTGGTATTATTCTGCTCCCGGGCTGTCGTGGGACGCTCTACTAAAAACAAGCAAAATAGAATTAGATCTCATGACAGACGTCGATATGTTTAATTTTATTGAAAAAGGTATCAGAAGCGGAATTAGCGTCATAACAAAAAAATATGCAGTAGCTAATAATAAATATCTAAAAAGTTATGATAAAAATCTCCCGTCGAGTTATATTATTTATCTAGATTGCGTCAATTTGTATGGGTATGCAATGTCGGAGCCAATGCCCTGCGGCGGATTTCATTGGATATCTCCATATCAATTTCTTAAAGAAACTGAAAAAGATTTTTCCGATGTCAGTTATTTTGTTGAAGTTGACCTAGATTATCCTAGTTCGCTGCATGATCTACACAACGACTATCCATTTTGTGCAGAGTCGATGATGATAGATTACAGTTTACTATCACCCGAGCAACGCGCCATGACAACAGCAAAAAATTCAATTGTTAATAAGTTAGTTCCAAATTTGCTAAATAAAAGAAATTACGTGATACATTACAAAAATTTAAAACAAGCAGTAGATGCTGGACTAATTCTAAGAAAAGTCCATCGCGTACTAAAATTTAATCAGTCGAGGTGGATGTTAAATTATATTGACTTAAATACCAAAAGTCGTGCTGTGGCTAAGACCGACTTTGAGAAAAACTTTTTTAAGTTAATGAATAACTCAGTTTTTGGAAAGACAATGGAGAACATTAGAAAGCGAGTTTCGATAGAAATTGTAAATGGTATAAATCGCAGAAATAAATTAGTTAATGATGACGGTTTTGTCAGCATGAAAATATTTAATGAAAATCTTGTTGCAATACAACGACGAAAGACAGATTTAAAGTTAAATAAACCAATATATGTTGGTGCAGCTGTACTTGATATATCAAAGTGATTAATGTACGACTTTCACTATAATTTTACCAAAAAGCAGTGGCCAGATTCGGAGTTGTTATTTACTGATACAGATCCGCTAGTTTATAATATAAAATGCGAAGATGTCTATGAGGATATTTACAAGCGCCGTGACCTATTTGTTTATCAGATTATCCGACTAGTAGTGGATTTAATGATAATACGAATAAAAAAGTTATTGGTAAAATGAAAGATGAGTTTATGTTTGTGCCGGTGAAAGAGTTTGTTGGACTTCGAAGTAAAATGTATGCTGTCATATTAGATGACAATAAACTGACAAAAAAAAGCAAAAGATATTCCTCGAGGATACGTGAAAAAGATGATGAATTTTAATGATTTTAAAACCGCACTAAACAATAATGTCAGTTTTATTAAGAGAAATGTCATTAGAACGAATCTTCATAAGCTTGAAACTGATACGATTATTAAACGTGGACTTAGCAATTTTGATGATAAAAGATATTGCATAAAATGGAATGAATACTTTAGCACTTGGGCATTTTAGAAGGGAGATAATACCGTTCCAGCTTGTTTAAAAATGGTATCTGGATTGTCGAATATAGATTGGTACGAATGCACTGTATTGATTTTTAGACTGTCTGTAATAAAGTGCTGCTGGTGATTTCCAGGTTTAATAGTGAGTTCGTTTTGTCTGTTAAGTGATTTCCAGCTGTATTAGTCTGTCTGTCTGTCTGTTTCTAAAGCCGTACTGAAACGTAATTCCCTGAATCTTTACAGGTTTAGTAAAAACCCACCTATTGTTTTTCAGACTGCAGTCTCCTGCCTATAATGTACACAGCCGCACAGCCGCTTCGTTTTTCTGTATAAATAGACGGTAATGTACACAGCCGCTTTCGTTTTTCTGTACAAATAGACGGTGATATATTTTAGATTTCGTTTTTCACTGGCATATGTCGGTGGGTATGGTTCTGGATTACCAAAAATTTATTTTAATTGGGGGTGCGAACCCCAACAGAAAAAATACATTCTCCCACCATGTAACCACGTGGTGGGTGTACTTTTGCACTCAACTCGGGTTATCATGGGGAGAGTGTGCAAAATCTGTTGGACGTAGGTAAATCCTCCGTTTATGTTTGTATCGTCTCTTAGGATAAGTTTGTATATCTCTTAGGATAAGTTTATGTATGTGCCGTCTCTTAGGATAAGTTTATGTGTTGTGGTGTCCAAAAATAAACAGCAGGGTGATGTGAGCTCGTGACCTTGTGACCTCACTGAAGGGTACCCCAAACAAGGGCATTCAGAATTTGTCACCGGACAAAAAAGGTCTTATAAGGTGCCTGTGGACTGGTCTTTACACTGAAAAATAAGGCCCTCTGAGTTTCTAAAGTTTCGTTTCGTTTAGAAATTCGCCAGGGGGGGTATGTCTATTGAAAGGGACTCTTAGGACCTTATGAGACTTTACCGAGAGAAGGGACCCCAGTGGAATGGTAGACCGAACGTCACCGCTGCTGTTTATTTTTTACTTTTAGCTTTAGAAATATCATTATCAAATAAAATATCAACCATATTGTCAATAAATGTCATCAAATCATCTGACCAACCTCTTATTCGTTCGTCATTTTCAGTTGCGAACAGCCATACTGACCCATATTTTGGTGATATATGGTAACCAACCTTTTTAATACAGTCGCTTATTATTTTAGGTTTTATGCCAGTATAGCATGAGGCTGATTTTATTGAATCAAATCTCTTACAAAATCTGTTTGTTAGATCAAACCCAACATGTCGGTTTGAATTATTATACATTTTATATTAATATTTCATTGTTCAATATGAAAAAATCTAGAGGTCTCCAGTTTTTTTTGTAGAGGGGTGGGGTCTCTGATCTAGAATCCGCACTTGGTTTAGGATCAGCCTATTACTATACTGAAAAAAAAAATATTTTATCACTAAAAAAGTTAATCCAGCAGGTCCTTGGAGTTCTGGTCCATAATCCACATTTGGTTTAGGATCAGCCTATTAGTTTACTACTGAAATTATTTATCCCATGAAGGGAACATAATCGTTGACAGACTATCGATGAGAACAGAACACGGCGCTTTTATAAATAATTCCTACAATATTACACTGTTTTAAGTGCTCCCAATTTAATATTTTACGTCTCCAAAGTTTTTATTAATGATTTCAGCGACTAAATGGAAGAAAAGAAATAGAGGATGAGATGGGAAAGAAACTTCCTGCAATCACAGTTATAAGCCTGGTAATAGGTCATCTCAGAAAAGACCTTATGTCTGAATGCTCAAGACAAATTTCGGGAGGGGTGCCAGAGGAGAGCATTCAATGGGTTTTGACTGTACCAGCTATATGGAATGACAGGGCCAGAAGATTCATGCGTGAAGCCGCAATGCAGGTAAAGGAAATGTGTATATAATGTTATGTATATTTAGTTTGTAATGTGTATTGGCGTTTCTCCATCCATATATGTTATGTATATCCATCGACCTCTGTCAATAATTGAGTTTATGGCCTACGTGACAAAAAGTCGCTCTATTTTGTAAACGCAGAGCTAATATTTCTCTCTGATTTTAGAGACATCGAGATAATCATTGCTGGAGGTAAACATGTTTGATTGAGTTTGAATTTAGGACATTGGTGTTCCCTTGGGAATTCCTGGTGTACCAGCTGTTTTACATGGGTTTTTTTTGTTGTTATTTTTTGAGGGGGGGGGGAGAGTTTACTAAATTTTAGTAAGAGACCTGACCTTGTTTACAACTTAGAATATTCTGGAAATGGATTTGATGGGAAAATTACCTCATCTTGGTTCTGATATTTGTCTTAAGTTTTTATATCAGAGAGAAGTAAACAGAATTACTCATTCATATTTTAACATCAGTCTTTAGAGGAGTCAAGTTTAGTTGTGTTTGAGTTAATATTTGAGACGATTTATTTATTTAAATTATTCATTCGAATTACAAAGTACTCGTTAATACCTTTTGGACTAAATCACTATGTTGGGATTATCGTGAATCCATTCAAGGACATTTTGGATTATATCACATGAGACATCGAGACTGTTGGCACATTAGCGCATTCGAGGCTATTGGCACATCAGCACAAACAGAATTGGTATTCATTCGGATCACCTTTGAAATTCATTTCAAACTGATACATTTGGACTTGTGATAGAACGTTTAGGAGTATCTGGGATTTAAATCACAATACTGTAAATTCTTTTTCAATTTTCGCTTTGTATTCAAGGAATTGCATTATTTGTTGAATTTTACAAAACTTTTGGTTTTCGCTCTTTTCTGTTACTTACTTTGAGACCATAGACTCGTAATAATATCTTGTTTCTTCCTTTAGGTTGCTTTACGTTATGGCATATTTTCAGTGTTATCTTGTTTGAGAGTCGGCATCTATTGTAATTTAAAAGAATACATGTCTATGACAGATCTCATTCAAAAAGACGTAAATTTTGATTTTCCTTTTATGTTCTCTGAATGAACTTGATTAGAGTTGGCTATGAGTGCAGATGAAACAGTGCAGATGAAACATTCATACTGGAAGACAAATAATGAAATTTTGCTTTTATGTACTCTCAAATCCTATCAACAACCATTTTACATTTGCTAACTTCTATCTAACGATAAACACAAAATATTCAAAACATGATTTATTTTCACCTTTTTATGTTTAGTCCAGAAGTCGGTTATATTTTATTAACATATTATTGTGTGTTTGTCAACAAGTTTATAGGGAAAAAGGAGTCAGCAGAAAATTATCATTGATACATTGGCATTCTGATATTACATAAAGATAGAAAGCACTTATTTATTAAAGTCACAGATACATAAAACCTGTATGTAAATGTGTTTTGGTACTGGGGATTACGGATTTTAACCAAGACGATCACTAGGTCACTATGTTCCATTGAAGTTTAAAGGTCACCGGCCATACTCCAACATTTTTCTGTTTACATCATCCTTTCATTACATGATTAAAAGTGGTTATACTCGCACAAAAAGAACAAAAAAATTATCAAGTGTAAAGAAGAAATAATAATTTAATTACTCGAAATAGACGTATACAACGCTGTTACTTCCCATTAGCTACGATTTCCCACCTATAGAGTACGACAACCGGAAATGACGTACATTTATCCCCACAAGACGAAGTACATGCTTCTTGTTGTCGAAAAATAAAACATTATAAACTATGGATAGGGAACATTTAGATGAAACTACTGAAAACTAATTTACTGTTCAGTCTTATATCGATATGAGTGCGCGACGCACTAGACTGTGTCGCTTTCAAAACTGTTCCATTGTTTCAATTTATTTTGAAAATTCCCGTTAGTACACGTAAAAAGGAATCAATGTTGGCTTCCCTATGTCAGCCGACTTTATTAAAAGAAAGAAATCGGCACACTTAAAAGGATCCAAAGGAACCAAACTTGGCTTCCTTATGTCGGCCGACTTCATAAGAAAAAATCGGCACACTTAAAAAGATACCAAAGTCAGTTTCCGGGGTTGGTTTGCTTTGTAATAAAACAACCTTTGTATCTGATATCCTGTCGGTAAGTTTAAGCAAGGAGTTTATTGCTCGCTGCCGGTTGTGTTTATCCATCACCCGGGCTTCTATTTGTTTGCCAGATGTAATCATAATTGATGTTTGCAGGGCAAATAGTATACACAACAATAACTTGCTTTAATAACACTTCTGTAACTCATGCTAGCGAAAAGATTCTCATTTGCACTCACAGTGGATGTATTTTAAAATGATGATTTTAATTTGCAAGATACCGTCGTATAGTTAACCTGGATATAATACAGTATTGGTCAGTTTGCACCTTTTAACTTGTCATGCATGAATGGCAATTGCCTTCAAGCAGTTGGGTGATATTTTCATCTCCTTTGTGATTTTGTTATTTGACATAAGCGATACACACTACAGTAAGGATGCATACGCAAGTCGGCATCCACTACATACACGGAGTTCGTGGATATATTTTTTTCTTTAATAAATTTCGCATGATGAAAAAAGAAGGAATAAATGATAACAATGCAAGGTTAGTTTCTTTCATTTTATTTTCAAGTAAGTTTATGTTTATCAATTTTTTGTACCTTGCAAAGTGGGGGGGGCACAAATTCAACACAAAATTATTTCCTTTCTTATTTGTATGGAATAATGGAGCAAATATGATTGACGATATTGACTAGTAATGACAAGCTTTTAATTTACGCGCGCACACACTAAGACAGCTTAAAAATAAAAACAAACAATAAAATTAACTGGTAAAAGCTTCATATTGCAGCAACTATATACTGACAAAATGTTCAACATTATTCTCTCTCTCTCTCTCTCTCTCTCTCTCTCTCTCTCTCTCTCTCATGTGTAATCGAGTGTGTATTATATGCAGCAATGTTGCAACCTGAAGCCTAAAAATAAATATATTTGTTATAATATCTCTTGTACACTACCCTAAGAAAAATGTATACGTATTCTGTAGAATATTGTTTTATAAATCAATATTTATAATTTGACCAGAAGACTTAAATTGAGAATGTCGTAGTGCAGATGCATATATTTTTTTAGCATAAAAATGTATATAAATATTTTAATTAGATCAAGCAGGATATGTCAGTTTTGTGTTTTCTCTCATATATATGTACGTTACAAAGTATGGTTATTTTCTTTGAAAGAATATCAATATAGTTTGTTTAAATGTAGTTTTTGTCCCTAAAACCTATCCTACGTAGCATCTACTTGTTGTTTGAAGAAAAAGAACTTGTTCAAACTATTAAGTTGGGCCGAATTGTTTGTCTTGGGCCGAATTGTGTTTGGGCCAAATTGACTATAATCTGGCTTAAATGATATAACTTTTACATCCCTCAGCCCATTCGATCCCACAGCTTGAATCCACTTTTTCTTCTGGTAAAAAGAATCTTTCGGAATAAGAAAGAACCCTATTCCCCAGCATCACTCTTTTGGTTATATCCATATGCAACACTTTGCACCATATTTGCTGTACAACAGCAGGATCATAAGATATATCAATAGACTTGAATAGCTAGGTTGAATAGAAGGGATAAATGTACGTCATATCCGTGTTTGGCACGCGGAAATTAACGATTGTTCACGGAGATCGCCGAATACTTTTTGCATTTAAAAAAGCGGATTTTTAAGTTTAATTAAACATATTTATGGTGTGCATACATAACAAATGCGTTTTGGTTATGACTATAATAATATCACACGTTTGTACAATATAGGTGGCCAGTGACCTTTAAGTAAAATTAGTTATTCATAATTTCAGAGTTCTGCTGTCCGAGTAGTCGCTGGAGGTCAGACGTGTGTCTAAAAGAGGATTAATGTTATTAGTGTTTGGGTATTGACTGTTGAAAGGGTGAATGACGTTGACGCAAGGCTCCCGTTGTGCCCGTTAGAGTATTTCAGGGAAGGATTTGAAAGAAGGTAACCGATGCAACTGCTCAGTAAAATGGTCCACAATTGTTTGTCTCCTTGTTGCAAACTCAAATTGGCAATGACAGCACCGATGACACAATACACCACAAAGATTTGGCAGGAAAAGACGATTTGCGTTTTAGGCACACGTTCTCCACACCACACCCACAAGGGTTGCTTTTTTTTTCGATCTTTCACAGAAGCACTCGGTGAAGGAGTGGTCACTGCTGTAGTGGTTGAGGCTGTGATGAAAGGCATGATGATCACTTCTTTTTATAGCCGGTGACTTGCGAAGCGTCGATCCAAGAATCAAAACTGGGCGAATATCCTTTCCAACG
>JAECUM010027080.1:0-31604 GCA_016617855.1 Megalonaias nervosa | reverse complement strand
CTCTATCATCCATTGTAATTTATAACTGGCTACTTTCAGACTGTTCACCAAGTCTAGGCTACCTGGGAACCTCCATTCCTTTTCAAGCCTTTCCAGTAAGTAGGCTTCATCCATCATCCAGTACCAACTGTCTCTCAATTTGTTGAACAAGTCCATGTCGTGCTGTCTAGTCAACGTGGGTAGCCAGACTGACGACTGTTCCGCGTTATATACGTCAAGCACGGAAGTGAACGAAAATATTCATTACACTCACTTCACATATTAACTACTATCCACACAAACGGACGCGAAGGCATAAAACACACCATACCTACTATCCACACAAACGTACCCGAAGGCATAAAACACACCATATCTACTATCCACACAAACGGGATGAGAAGAAAAAACACACCATACCTGCTATCTACACAAACGTACGCGAAGGCATAAAACACACACTCTACTATCCACACAAACGGGATGAGAAGAAAAAACACACCATACCTACTATCCACACAAACGTACGCGAAGGCATAAAACACACACTCTACTATCCACACAAACGGGATGAGAAGAAAAAACACACCATACCTACTATCCACACAAACGTACCCGAAGGCATAAAACACACACTCTACTATCCACACAAACGGGATGAGAAGAAAAAACACACCATACCTACTATCCAAACAAACGGACGCGAACGCATAAAACACACCATACCTACTATCCACACAAACGAATGCAAACGCATAAAACACACCATATCTAATATAGACACAAACGGGATGAGAAGAAAAAACACACCATACCTACAATCCACACAAACGGACGCGAACGCATAAAACACACACTCTACTATCCACACAAACGCTAGGCGAACGCATAAAACACACCACATATTCTATCCACACAAACGATCGAGAACGCAAACACACACACACACACACACACACACACACACACACACACACACACACACACACACACACACACACTATACTATCCACACAAACGTATGCGAACGCAAAACACACATATACACATCAGTAAATGAGTGAGTGTTTATAGTCACACTACTCTACATTTACACAAATTGGCAAATTGAATAGTGTCTCTTTTCTACAGATCTGGTTAGCCCGGAGGTGGGCTGTTTTTAGAACTCCAAATGCACCTGGCTAATGGTGACATCTCCCAGGCTGGGCACCACACACACAACCACGGCTCCCGTCCTGCTCCCAATTGATGTTTGTTCTTGGGAGCGCAGAGGCAGGTTGACTGGCTTCAGATCCCCAATCTTCAGTTTCTGGGATTCTGAAGACTACCCTCTGTCTTCTTCTGTTTTGTAGCCGGGATGATGTTGCTGACGCTGCGGCTCCCATTCTTGCCGCTGTCTCTCCAAGTCCTCCAAAACCTCCTCCCAGTTTTCCGTCTGAAGGAAAGCGACTCTTGGTACTGTTGGTTGTGGTTGTGGCTGTGGCAGTCGTTGTGGTGGTAGTGCCTGTGGAGGTGTCCTCACCTCAGCTTTCACCTCACACACAGGTCTCATAATGAGGTGAGGTAGGATCCCTCTCTTCTCTTCTTCTTTCTTTTTCTTCTCCTCCTCTTCAAGCCTAGCTTCTTCGGCTATAGCCTCCATAGCCAGCTCATCTAGCAACCGCCTGGCATATTCCAGGTGCATCTGGAGTTCTAGTAGTTTCGTTAGTCTGCCCATGTCGTTGCAGTTGATACGTCAACGCGGGTAGCCAGACAGACCAGCACTCTGCTTTATACCCTTAGAGCACGGACGTGAATGTAAAACATCCCTTTTCACAAAACTTACCATCACATCAAACGCTGACCTAAAAGAAACACTCACGTTAACTTTTGTTACTTACAAACACAGACAAACATTATCGGACAAGACAGAGAAATGAAGTGCTTATAGACACACTTATATTTTTTTAAACATACAAACACACAAATTTATTTTGGCAATTGAATTAGTATGTCTTTTCGAGAGTATTGGGGTAGGCCTGAAAAGGGCTGTTTTTGTTGACGAGGAGTGGTGGCAATCTTTTTTACTGTCTAAGATTGCGTCTTCGTCTAGCGGCAGGCTATCCTATAGGATAAGGCCTGCTTCTGCGGAAAGAGAAGGAGAACTCTTTGGTGTCCACACGGCAGTCAAGAAAACCTCTGTCTGGTTCTTGCTGCTGCTATTGCTGCTGATGTTGTTGCTGTTCTCTCTGCTTCTGAAGTCTGTACTTCTCTGTTAATTCTTCTTGTTCTTTTTTGATTTCCTCACTGAAAACCTCTTCTACTAGGTCTTGGGCTATTGCTAACATCCCGACATTCTCTATCTCTTCAGGTTTTGGTATCAGGTTTAGTCTGACACGATGTAAATTCACGTAAGCTTCGTTCAGCTTAGCTAGTCTGGAAGGCATGTTCATAGGTAGACGAGTCAACCATTGATGGCCAGACTGGAGACCTACCCGCTTTATATAGTACAAACGCGGACGCGATAGAAAACATCCCTACTAGGGATTTGTTGGCTCGGAACGCTATGATAACTCATGTCATCGTGAGGGATAGAGAGAAGTCAAAGATCATATATTCACAGTGGGTTTTTTTGACAACAAACGACAGACACATTTTTTCAAAACACAACATTTTTTATTCAACAAACAACAATTAACTAACAATCAACATCAAACAAATTATTTTTGACAAGGCTGACAACGTTGTGAAATCATGTGAGATTTCCACTGATGGAAGTCATGAGGCCATTAATGTACACTACGTTTTCTAGCTAAAGACAAAAGATAGCCATAACGGTCACAAAACCATCGATCTACTTTCTCATCGTTTCTAGAAGAGTTACGATCAAAATAAGTCACTAAATGTTCTAAAGAATATCCAAGACTGCGTTGATGAAGAAAATACACACAATATTGTCCACACACCATAGAATCTGTGCCTTGTAATTTCACGTTATTGAATCGTGTCGTCTGGGCATTTCTTCTCATAAAGTCAATGATGTCGTCTTCCAAAGGGGGTAATCCATACGAATCAAAATATTCCACACAATCCTCTTGAGGGAAGTAGACGGCAACCCAGTGAGTTCCTGGGAGATGACTGTCGTCCGTGTTGATGACATAAGCTTGATGGTCTTGAGGTTTGCGATGAGGTAGTTCATCTTTAGCACACACGACAGGATTCCAAAATGCAGTATACGAACTGTTGTTCAAACGGTAATAAAGTTCCCAGGTATCCAATTTTGTTTTCTTGTTGTTTTTTTCACAGATAATGATAAGTCATCAATTCAATTCTGACTTTTTGCTTGAAAATCTCTGTCAAGTAACCGTTTCTTTGCTTCGTCTCCTCAATCTGGGGTAAGACAGCTTCGATGTGATAGATCTCTAGAGTAGTCAAAGGAGGGCAGGAATGATCACGCAAGCCTTTATATCATTCATGCAACACTGCTTTTTCCGAGACGAGACTCCAAGCTTCGTCCAGATACTCGTCGAATTTTTCTTCTTGGCTCATCATCAGACATTTATCGTGTTGAATTTGACTGGGATGATCGTTTTGACATCCATAGCAATCTTTCTTGGTCAATTCCGTAATTTTATTCGACAGGTGTTTGGCAAAACACGACACTAAATGTTGTTCTTGTTCTGGCCATCTGGACGTGACCACCACCACGTCCTCTTCGTCTTTGTCTTGGGTATCTTCCTCTACAGTATCCTCCCATTCCATTTCCAAAGATTTTCTACCTTTCAAAGAGGGATAAGTGTCTTCCATAGTTTCTAATAGTCTAGAATGACTTCTCTATGGTATTATCGAATTCGGCATAAAAGATGACGTTCACCGTCTCGGCGAGAGCTTCTGCAAACTGAAGTTCCACACGTAGTTGACCGGATTTTATAGGGTGGAAATGTCCCTCGTCGCTGCCTTGGTCTGGTGTGAAATCAAAGGCCCACAAAGTGTAACCTCCTACATAATCTTCGTACAAAATACCGTGACTGGTTCTGGTCCCTAGCTGTCTGGTAGCTTCGTACAGGGACAAGTACGATCTCAAGTAATTTTTCTGGGTAAAGTTAGGTTCGAAGGGCCTGGTACACAAGGTCTTGCCATCGCGACTGACTTCGATCTTGGACACTCTGTTGTGCTTAAACTGGAAAGGATTTTGATCGTGGGCTACGTTGAGGGCTGCATTGCTGACGATGCCAACGATTAAACGTTTGGGTAACTGTCCTTGGAGCAGATGATCTTCGATCTTGGATCGGAGTTCAGCAGCAATGGTGAACGTTTTCACTTCTACGCGTCGTATCGGATACTTGGCGGTTGTTCTGCTCAATGTGTGACTGATGTCGTTTCCCGCTTTAGGTAACACTTCTACGTGGCGTACGTAAAGTCTGGCTTCTTGAATGATGGTTTTGTACTCGTTGGCATGAACCATCAAATGGAAAGCGACACTGCTGCGATTTAGTCTCAAGCGAATATCCACTCCGTTGAGCAAATACTTGTCTTGCAACCACATGTCCAAATGAAAGCGATCCATCAGTTCTAAACTACGACCTTGCAGGATTTTCTTTCGACGGTTGTTGAAACCCACATTATCAAGATTGTCATCTGCTGTCAGGGCTGTGTCGTTAAACGTGTCCTCACCTGCTATGTCAGGTTTCCATAACACGCAAGCATCCAGATGAGTGTTCTTCGCCTCTTTTCCGTACGTCAAGAGATTTTCTAGGTACGCTCGGTAAGGGTAAGTATCCATGCTACTGCTTACCAGTTTGTTATTCAAGTACAAATCCACTTCGCTGAACAAGGAATGCATGAAATTGTTGACGGGAGCTACTCTGGCATCGGCACCCGGATTGGTGTTGTCGTTGTCCATTTTCATCACTTTCAGTTTCAGGTACAAATAACTGCTATTCAGATCGATGTAATCTTCGGGCTGTCCTTTGATTTCAAACTCGATGGGAGTTGAATCCGTCAAAGAGGAGACGGGATGAAATTCGACCCATTGGGATTCTTGCATCGTCATCATGGTGGGTGGCATGGCAAACAGATCCAGTTCCGACTTGGAACAAGCGCAAGACTCTCGGTGCATCATTTTCTTTTTTTTAATAATCAAAAACGTCTAACTGTCTGACGGTTTTTCTTTTCTTAGTCTTTCTAGCTGTAGAGGTGTGAAGTCCTCTGAAGGGGTGTTTTCGTCGTCTTTTTCTGCCTTGTCCTTGCTGTGGTGTCAGGGAAGCAGGAATGCCTGACTCAGCATTGCCCAGGGCATTTATAGGAGTTTCTCGCCGGCCCAAAATGTCTTTGCCTGTTTGAAGCAAGACATTTTTGCCTGCTCTCAAGAAAGCTTCTTTGGGGTTTCTTTGTCAATGATGACATTTTGGAGAAATTCTTTACCTTGCGTCAACGTGGCATCTTTCAAGGAGTGCAATCCCCGTGTCACCATCGGTTTCAAAACGGGAGCCACCGAACGAAAGGCTGATTTTAACATATCTCGTAAACCATGTTCACGCTGTCGAGCGACTCCTTGGTACACAAGATACATGACTGACAAGAGGTTAGAGTAATCGTTTCCGAAAATGGAGTTTCACTGTGACTTTCCCTTTGGTGAATGGAATATTTTGTCCCAGATCTCCTTTTATAGTAATGTTGACAGTGTCGAAATAAGACTTACTGACGGGTAAATAGTGAGGATGTACAAATTCGAGGTGAACATGATAGGTGTTTCCAACTTCATCGTCAGCGTTCGTGGCAGAATCCACATTGAAAGGAATGACACGCAGTAACGGTACGGAGGTGTGTCCCACCACGTTTTACTCCGCCACATCGGAGTACACAAAGATCAAATTCAGTCCTTGGTTCATTTCTACAGAGAATAGAAAATATTTCGCAAAATCTGAGTTACTGGTCACGGCTGGTATTTCGTTTGTAATCTTGATCAACTTGAGGTCTCCACCCAAAATGTTATACAATTCAGGACAAAATGTGATGGCCAATACTTTGTCCTCTGAAAATTTGATTAGTAGGCGACGAGCTATTTTGTGGTTATCGATCGTGACACTTTTTCTGCTTTTCTCCAAGACTTTACCAAAAATGGCAATGAATCTATCAGCAATGGCGTTCACCAAATGTTGACCACTAAAATAATAGCCTCGGGATAGTTTCAACAGATAAGTGGTCCGTTTAGTTTTGGGGTCTTGTGATTTCATAGAGTCACCTACACTGGAGCATTCATCCAAGTGGTGTTGCACTTGCTCGTCATGAACTTCTACCGTAAAAGTGTTTTGATTTGGAAGGATATTTAGGATTTGTGTTGGGTGAATCATTTCCACTAAAGCCACTTCCCAATGGGCTTCGTGATCCAATTGGATGGCCTGAGGTAATTTGGCCGTGAAACAGCATAAGGTGCTATTGGGAAACACCTCCATGGAACTGTCACTGGGTAACGTTAAAAAAATTGGTTATTCATAATTCCAGAGTTCTAGTTTCCGAGGGCTCGCTGGAGGTTAGAGGAGTGTCTAAAAGAGGATGGTTATGGTGACTGTTGAAAGGGGGACTGACGTTGGACGCAAGGTTCCCGTTGTTGTTCCCGTTAGAAGCGTATTTCAGGGATGGATTGGGAAGAAGGTAACCGATGCAACTGCTGAGTAAAATGGTCCACAATTGTTTGTCTCCTTGTTGCAAACTCAAATTGGCAATGGCAGCACCGATGACACAATACACCACAAAGTTTTGGCAGAAAAAGACCATTTGCGTTTTAGGCCCACGTTCTCCACACCACACCCACAAGGGTTGCTTTTGTAGATCTTGCATAGAAGAACTGGGCGAAGGAGTCGTCACTGCATTAGATAAGGTTGTGTTGAAGGGCATGATGGTCACTTCTTTTTATAGTCGATCATTTGCGAAGCATCGATCCAAGAGTCAAAACTCGGCGGATATCCTTTCCAATGTAGTTTGACTTCTTTGACACGTCGTTTTCCTACTTTTCGGGTTCTTCGATCGAGAATGCTTTCGATCTCGTACACGTCGTCTTCTTTTTTGGTCACGTTGTAACTCTGGTAAGTAAAACGTTCCTTTTCACACTTCCCCGTTCATGTCTTCCAATTTATAGACGGGAGGATAACGACCGCGCACTCGTTCAGTGACACGAAACAATTCAGTGGTCCAGTTCGGTAGTAACCTTTGTCGAAAGTGTGTTTGGTTTTGCCAATGCGCACCTAATGTCCTGCTGCCAACACCCCACCTTTCTTGGGGACAGTCACTGTCGGGGACGTACCAAACAGGCGCTCGAAGACGGTCACTTCGTTTTCGGGAGTCACTTCTTCGGGGGAACGTCCGATGCTCCGATGGTAAGATTGGTTGTACGATTGGACGAGGTGTGGCAAGACGTCGATGTACTTGAGAGTGTGTTGATGCGTAAAATATTTCCACATGCGTTCTTTCAAGGTGCATTGAAAAAGTTCCACGATGCTGGCTTTGGTTTCGGGATTCTCGGTGGTGAAAAAATGAATGTCACGTTTTTGTAATTCTTTTTGGAAAGCTTGGTTCAGAAATTCGGTGCCTTTCTCGGTTTGCCATCGAAGAGGGTGACGACCGCTTTGTTTCAACACCAGTTTGAGGGCTCGCACTAACTCACTGCTCGATTTGGAAGTCAATGGCATGACCCAGGCAAATTTGGAAAAGACGTCGATGACACAAAACAAATATTTGTAACCACGATTGTAGGTGTCCAAATGAGAGACATTAGCTAAATCGGCTTGCCATTGATGATCGATGCCTTCCACTCGGGTGCAACTTCTGGAAAATTTTCGTCGAATGGGTTTGTGTAAGGTGTACGTGGCTTGTTCTTTTAACCATCGTTGCACTTGAGGTAAACGGATACTTTTCAGTCGAGTTTTGGCAGCACAATACAATTTCTGAACTCCTCCGTAAACTGCAGGATGGGATGGATCGTAGTAAATGCTGGCTAACACATTCTCCATTTTTGATAAGTGATCCACTCTTCGCTGATGCTACTTTGGATGGGGTGAGGGGGTTTTTAAGAAACGACTTTACGTGTCCGATGTGCCACGGGAGTCGAAGTCGAAGGTAGTGGTGGTGGTGGTGGTGGTGGTGGTGGCGTTAACGGGATGAATCTGGTCTTCTTTTCTTTTTTCACTTCTGGTTTCCCTTCTTTCTTTTTAACTTCTGTCGAAGGAGGAGTGGACATCATCTTTTCAACCCAAGCTTTAAGTTCTTCTCGTTGGGGTGTAGGGAAGGGGTCAACAAGGACGCTGCAATCTTACTAGGGATGGGAGCTACTGACGGTGTTTGAAAGACTTCTCGTGCCTCTTCTTCCTCAGGCATCCGTGGAGTTGGCTCTGTCTTGACCGCTGGGGGTGGTGGTAATGGTGAACTTTTCTTTAAGGCATTAAAATCTTTCAGAATGGGTAGAGCTGTTTCGTCTAAAGCTTTCTGGTGAAAGAGTTGCAGTCGTTGTAACAACTGACCGTACCTTTGCGATTTTTCCGTTTCTGACAAATCGCTGCGATCCATCAATGATTGCAATTCGTGTTGTAACTGGGACATTTCGGTCAAATCAGGATTGGGAGGTAAATGCGGGGTCCGTTGTTCTTGCCAACGATGGTATTCCATCCATCGTTTGTAAGGCACTAAAGTTAGTTTTCGTCTTTCCATCGGATTCCAAAGGTCACGTCTGAGATCTTTTGGCCCCAGACGCCCCTTTTATCTTCTTGATCCTTTTTTATCTTTGACCTATCCCTTGTGAAACAGCTCCCGCCATGAGTCCTGTTATATTGGGGACCAATGTGGCTTTCAACAAGAGTGCTAACAACAGGTGCACAAATCCTCCGCGTTGTACCAACATCTTTTTCTTTTGTCGAATGGGTATTTTCTTTTGGACCATTTGGCGAAGAACGTGTCGATGTTTGGCTATGCATTTTTTCTGATGTGGAGACAAAGGTATCGTTCCTTTCAAGACATTCAGACAACATTCGCACACGGTATCTACGACGTCTTTGGAGGCAGTTTGAATAATTTGTTTTCGCATGGGTGGAGGGGCTTTGGACAGGACGGACAACATGTCCCAATGTTTGGCTAAACGAGGAGCTAGTCATTTCATTTTCTTTCCTTGTTTAGCTAGAGAGTGGTGTGCACTTATTTTAGGAGACATCTTTGTTTGTTGGTTCCGCGGCACACACCAAAAATACACTAACGTCGATGACTAGGCACACAGCCTTTTATTCTTTTTTGGGACTATCGCTTCGTCATAAATGTAACAATTTGTTTTCCAAAATCACCAAAGAATCCTCCTCTTTGGTGACTCCTCTTTATCTTTGGACGAGTGTGTCTTTTCTGGGAGTGACGTCTATGTTTGGCTAAGCGTTTTTTTTCGGATGACGAAACTGTTATTTTCTTTTTCCTTTCTGGACACGAGAACGATGATGAGGGGAAATCTTTTGGTGCACAACATACACTAAAGTCCATGGCTTCATATGCGTCTTTTTATCTTATTTGTTTTTGAGACCGTATTTAGCTAGATTGAGTATCTCATTTGTCCATTCCCTGTCAAAAATTCCTCCTCTTTGGTGACTTCTTCTTTTATTTAGACGAGTGTGTCTTTTCCGGGGGTGACGTCGATGTATGACGAAGCGTTTTTTCGGATGACGTGACTGTCGTTTTCCTTTTCCTTTTCCTTTTGGACAGAAGAATGACGATGGTGACGGTGTGCACATCTTTGAGGGTACATCTTTGGGCGTTCAGGAGCACAAAACACTGATCCCTATCGTTTGCCTCGGGTCTTTTTTATACTGGAATGCTTTGAACACTTCCACTCTGACTGACGTTCCCATAAAGGCATGTTCTTCCTAGCTGTGCTGACAAGGTCGGTCTTGGTTGCACCTTTCGGCACAAGTACAACACAAGGGAAACATCAGTTTTCCTTGGCAATGGTGAGGTAAAACGGGATGGTACAAGTTTGTGGGAGGCAAGACTTTGCACTTGATCAATCCTACGTATTGTCGAATGTTTTCCAGGTCGATGTGTTCCGTCAGCAATTGCGGGTGCCCTGCGGGAAAGTGACAATATTTGCACACGTACGGATACAGCGAACACACATTCAAGTATTTGATTTCTTCTCCTTTCTTCTCGTCGGCTTGGTACAGCAAACAGGTGGCATTCGTTCGTCCTCCTTACAAACTGTCCCGCGGGTTCAGTGGGTCCACCAGCTTGTAACATTCCACAATGCGCTTAAACTCGGGGTCAGTTTTCAAACGGTGATCGTACTCGTGTTCCCACATTTCTACCACTTGGTATCCTTGCTCTTCTAACTTAGAGCGTCGCTGACAAGTGGCTTGGTACAAGTCTTCCATGGTCCGTTGTAAAAACTGATTTGTCGTGTTACGTTGAGGGTAGCAGATGGGACATCCGTGAAATAAGCACCCGTTAAACTTGTACACGATCTTGGGGTTTTCTAAGTCCAAGTCATCCACCGAATACGTTCCGATGGTCTTTTCGCCTCCTCCGTTGCGAGCATGTTGGATCCATTTGTAGGTAATGTAGCCAGCGTTGGGCTTTGACCGAGTATTGACGTTTGACAAAATTTGTCGTTTGAAGACTTATGACAGCCAGGGTGTTTTGGGGCATGAATCGTTGGCGGTACACTAAGGAACACGCTTTGGTAATGGTGCAGGCTTCTTTCAAAGGATCGATCCCTCCGTGCTCCATGAACAATTCTCGAAATTTTCCACAGCAACGCCGTAAAATGTCCACGTCGGAACGACAATATTTTAACATTTCTTCCTGAAAGTCGAAGGGGTCCGAGGCGTGTGTCTGGTACCAAGGGTAGAAAGCTTCTCGTTGTTCGGTACGCATGTTGTCGGGGTCGTAGTAGTGAGCCTCAGGCAAATGGGACAGAACGGTGTGTTGATTGGCTTCGGTACTGAAAAAGTGCGGCAAATAGCCTTTGGCCATTTCTGTCATTCCAAACGTTTTAGGCATGCGGCTCAAAGGCATGGCTCAGTAACTCATCGAATCTGCACTTGTCCCACTTGTATGGAGATGATTTTGGCTCCGTTCAACGTCACTTTAGGACGTTCGGTACTTTGTCCCGTATAGTATCTGAGGAGAAATTGCCCATCGTATCCCGAGAAATTGTGAGCCATCACCGTAGCATAGGGATGACAATCTCCGTAATGTTCGATGTCTTCTTGGGTCCACGTCTCGTCGATAGGGTTTAAGATCCATTGAGCGAAATCGGCCAGCGTGTTCGGTCCCCGAAAGATTTTTTCACGTCCTCCAGGAATCTTGATGCAGTGAGGGCAATGACTGAAGATAGGCTCTTGGATGCATTTGTCGCACACTCGATGAGCCACGCAGAAATTAGGAATGTGAATGCCAGTATCTTGCATGCATTCGAAATCGAAAAAGATGAAATTGCCTTTCTTCTGGTCATCTTCTTCTTCTTCATGTTTGGAATGGTATTTTTGAATGTAGCATTGGTGTTCCAAGTCCACGATTTGGCTACAAATGTGACATCGCTTCTTTCCTGAACATACGTGCGCCTTGGCACTATTGGTACGTATGCCTTGTCCACAAGTAGGTCACAGTCTCAGGAGTTGACAAGCACTATTCCGCTGTGAACCTTGCGTCTTTAGATGTTGTTGGTAACAAGCAGGGCTGACAAACGTGCGCTGACAAGCTGGGCAATGCACTCGTTCTTGTCCTTCGTCCAGACAGGGCTTAGAGGCTAAACATCCCTCACATTTCGATCCGCAATGCTTGTGTTGCTCTCGATTGTTATAGCCATAGTCACATTTCTTACAGTAATAACCGTATCCCAGAAATGCGGTGATACTGGTAATGGCATCGAAATGTTCATCGTGACGATAGACGTGAATGTATTTTCCCTTCTTTGAAATCTTTGCCTCGAAACAACAGAGGTCCGCGCACTTCTTGAGGGTGCACTTTCAAGGTGTAGCGTGGTGCCAAGACGTCTTGCAATTTTTGCATTTCAGGAATGCCACAAGCAGTGTCTTTAGATATCCCCGCTTGCTGTAACAGGAGTTCTGCTTCTCTTCGTTGTTTGGCTCGGCTATATTTCTGAATAGTTTGCCATTTGCCATGCTCTTTTCCATTCTGCCGTGTCGTTCTTGTCGGCATACGTTCGTCCCACCACGATGGAACGGGCTAAACACATCTTGTCTTGAGGGTTCTTAATTCAGACGAGGCTGCGCTTGATGCTGCGAAGGTCGTCTACCAATAACACCTTTTTGCGTTGTCTTGTCCCTTGGGAAAGAGAAACGTGGGTCATGAACAGTGTCGCTTTTCCGTCGGTGATGTGAAACTTGTCGTTGGATTGCTGCACGTATTGAATCTTGTCCATGACTTTGGAAGGTGTCAATTCTGCCCGACCTATAAACTCGATCCAAACGGGAGACTTCAAACTGTCGTGATGAATGGAAAGTCTCAAGCGATCGTCTTCTTGGGCGTCACATTGCTGTTTCAGTGTGGTTAACAAAGAATCCCACACATCGGTGGTGAACCCTTCTGCTTTCTCCAACGGTACGTCTGACCTGAAATCTTTAAACTTCACCGTGTACGTGTAGGCCGTGGTTCTAAATTTTCTAGAGGAGCGTTTGTCGGTTTCTCGAATGTGGTAGTACTTTTCAGGGTTTACTGGTAGTGATGGTAGACTCTGTTTGGGTGTAAACTCTCTGGGTATGGATTCTGGCTCACTCATCTCATCTTCAAAATCGCTGGCATGAATTTGAGCCAAGACTTCAGGTACTGTGTGAGGCGATAAATCACGTTTCTGCCTCTTACTTTCTTCTCTTTTCTTTACGAAATGATGCGATCGTTTCATCTTGACTGCAAAAAGTCAAATGACTACATTTGAAACGCCATGGACCCCTATATATCCATGTCAGACTCAGTGTATATCTAAAGGATTGGTGCCTTCCCTCACAGTATTCATTTTACTCTCAAGCTGACCAGCACGATGGAAGAACCCACACAGATCAAACTTCTGATCAGAGCTTTGCGAGGTGTCATACGAAAGTTTTCTTCAGACTACTCTCCCTCCTTTCGAGATAAAAGTCAAGATACTTGCTATATCTGTCAGAAGAAAGGGCATTGGGCTACAGAATGTCCTGACCGTCAAAAAAAAAAAGCAAGACCAGTGTCAAAAGAGACAAAAGTCAAGATATCTGTTATCATTGTAATGAGAAAGGACATTGGTCTTCAGACTGCCTTAAGAAACAATAAGAGCAGGAGGAGGAGGAAGAAGAAGAGGTACCCTTGGCAAAGGAAGAACCCCGAGACGTTCAGAAAGAGAAGACAGACAAGAAAAGAAGACGAGAAAAAAGTCAGGAAGAAGAGGAGGAAAAAATTGTGAAAGTGAATAAATTTAAAAAACTGGGAGAGTGAAAGAAAAAGACAAAGAAGTCTATGAACTTTTTTTTAAAAGTGTTGTGTTGTGTTGTGTTGTGAATTGGATTGTAAATATTTGTACGAGAATAGACCAGACAGAAAAGCGTAAGTGTCTCTTGGTTTTGATTTTTTAGAATAAGGGCCTACACTCACGCACTCACACACGTATATCATAGGGTTAAAAAAATAAAAGGGATTTTGAGTTTTAATTGATTGAGGCAAAATGAATATTATCTCTTTTTTTGAAAGAAGTGAGTGGCCCTGAAAAGGGCCTTTGGGTGTTTGTTTTTTCAAAAAACAAACTCAGGAACGAGAAGCAATCAGCTTTAACTGCCTTATGCCTTTGCCACGACCAAGGCCTACTTCTGGACCTGCTCCCGTCGATGATTTGGTAGAAATCACTAGGGGTGGTATCTCCGGTGTACTAACAGGGTTGGGCTGTTTGGTTCGGGAAGGTCTTTTTCTCTTGGGTCGTAATAAAGAAGTCTGATTCATTTGTTTCAGACTTCTTAACTCTGCCAAAATTTCCAAGAGTACCGTTACCGTTTGAGTTTCACCGTTCTCCTTCTCTCCTAGACCTTGTTTCTTCTCTACTGCTTCTTCCTGTCGTTTCCTTCTTACCTCTTCTTCTTCTTCTCGCTGTTGCTGTTCAAGGAGAAATGCTTGTTCTGCCTCTTTCTGCTGTTGTAAAAATTTCTCCAATTCTTCTTTCTGTCTCTGTTTAAAATCCTCAACGTGTGGTAAAGAAGGAGAAGGTGGCGAAGGTGCTGGTACCGGAACAAATTCTTGCGAAGAGAGAAAATCTACTAAATCCCAGTTGAAATCGGTCTCTTCTGGAAGTAGATCTGTGTTGACTTTGGTAGCCGCTGCTATGCCATCGCTTCTCGTCACTACGGCCGGTGTACCCCAATTCATCGTCTTCTTAGTTTCAGTCATGTTTCACAAAACAATGTCGCATCGATTCACTGCGCACAGACGCTAGCGCACCTATATAGGGAATGTGACGTCACAGGTAGCTCTCTTTGGATTGGAAGACAGACTCCGCGAAGTGACTGAATTTTGTAACGCGTGTTGAGATTGGTGAACAATCTCAATTCGTTTCGATCCGGTCTTCTACTATAAATAAACGCGTTTCACTTCATTCCCTTCGCCTGTTCTCGTCACAGGATGTGGACCAACTTTGAATCCTCTACTTTCGTATCATCGTTGTTTTTCCGTACGGACTTACCCATGTATGTTAAATCAACATGGACCATTATCCGGATCACCGAGACGAATGTTTGGAAATGAAGATGCTCTGTGGAGAGACAGGGCTGTCTGAAGCGAGTCGTGATCTACTGTCCAGAGGTTAGACAAAGTTTGAGAAAGAGAAGAAGATCAGTGCAATGCCCTCTATGTTAACGAACTGGTGTTAACATAAAAACCAACGGTCCTTTTCAGGGCCACTTTCATATGCCTCGAAAAGATTTATTCTTTCTTGCCTAAAAATGTTTTAGTCGATTGTATATTTTATGTTTAACTCCCAAAAACATTATTCTCTTACCTAAAATCTTTTTAGTCGGTTGTATAGTTTGGGTATGATAGACTGATGTTAATCAGTCTATGATTGTGTTATATATGTCTCTGTCTCTCTATTGTATTTGTCCCTACCTAGAATAGTAGCCTCGCGTATTCAGGACAGCCACTTGCCACATTGTTACAAGTGTCCAGTACCGTGACGTCACCCTACTTGTTGCATTCCTATTGTCTCTATACAAAATTCCCATTGTCCGTATATCGTCCCAGAGTGATCTGTAATGTATTTTCCCATTTTCCGTATAAATCTTATCCGTATATCGTCCCAGGGGGTTCTGTAATGTATTTTTCCATTGTCCATATATCGTCCCCATATACTACTCATACATGATGTAAGATTAACCACACTTTAGTATACCGATAACAACCATACATAATGTAACAGATTAACCACATAAAGAAATTTACTCCAGTATACCGCTAATAACCATATATGATGTAATAGATTAACCACGTAAAGAAATTTACTACAGTGTACCGCCAATAACAATACATGACGTAATAGATTAACCATATCAAGAAAGTCACTCCAGTATACCGCTAATAACCATATATGATGTGATAACCATGTAAAGAAATTTACTACAGTGTACCGCCAATAACCATACATGATGCAGTAAAGTATAAAACTCTATAACGAAAAGGATAAAGGAAGAGATGGTATTGGACCGAAGACAAATTCTGTCAAGCAATGGATAAAGGAAGAGATGGTATTGGACCGAAGACAAACTCTATCAAGCAATGGATAAAGGAAGAGATGGTATTGGACCGAAGACAAACTCTATCAAGCAAAGGATAAAGGAAGAGATGGTATTGGACCGAAGACAAACTCTATCAGGCAAAGGATAAAGGAAGAGATGGAATCATCTGGAAAATTCTTCAATCATGCATTAGCATAACAAAACACGTGATCAAATATTTATCTCAGGCAACTTATCAGTGAAACAGAAGTATGTCGCCACAGGGGTGACTAGGACTTCTATTATGGGTTTCCTTTTAGAAACCGATCAGAAAACGGTTTCAATTTGCTACTTTTCGTGCAATTTCTTCCGTATCCCACACCGTAGTGTTCTGAATCCGTATCACACTCGATTGCGACATACGCAAAGAAATATTTTCTTTTTTTTTCGTGAATTGCTCGTATTTTTGAGCTCAATTGATGTTACATGGTAAGTTTTGAAGAACGAGAAAGCTTTTAAATTTAACTGACTTGTTCTCATGGCGACGCTTGACATGACATTTTCCCGCTAGTAAGTGACGATAAAAAACACATAAAATTAATCATGGAGACATTAACTTGATCGGAACAGTACGGTCACCTCTCGTTGACGGGGACAGCACATCAGATCGAACTCGGCTCTTCGCATTTCATTTAATATGGTGATATGGTGCCCTCAACTCGATGTGATCCAACTCTCTAAATCAAGTTACTGTATTAACAATCTATATTTGTCATTAAGTCACCACACGAATAACTATTAACATCTGCATAAAATAAATGTTACGTACATTTAGCGTTTAAGTTAGTACCAGACTAGTCTTTACTCACAGAATAACAGCTTACAGTGACAAAAGTAGGCCAGGCTAGGTCATGATGTCCAACATTGTGTTTCGATGCGTGGTGCTAATCAGTAAGTACATAGTTATGAAGTTTAAACACTAATGATGCCTTAGTCAGAAATCTGCCAAATCAAACGTTTACCAGAATTAACAAAGTGTAAAAAGTAGGCGAAGTTAGGTCATTGTGTCCTATTTTTTGTTTGAATACGTGGTGCTCACCAAAATGGGCTAATATTGTCTTAGAAATATATCTAAACGTTAACCAGAGCTAAGAGCCAAATGTCGCCAAAATGACATATATATAACAAAAGGTTAAGATAGGTCATGGTAACATGGCTGCTTAAGTGTCTGCCATACTAAAGTAGGCAACACAAAAAATTAAACAAAAGTATATTTGACGTCAGAACATTAACGTTATGGTCATTATCCCATCCACCCTTCTTTTTATCGTTGTTTATTGGTATGATGATACCCGCTCTAATTCTTTGCCCCTAATATGGAACTATCTCCAATGTTTGTCGGATCCATAATTTAGCTAATAACTCTTTAAAACTTTTTAAATATTTGGTAATTCATTCATTGCACTTTTAGGAGCTGGTATTTGTCAAGTCTGGCAAAATTCCTTTTTCCTATCTTAATAACTTCTAAAGATAGTGTACTTCGGACAAATTCAGGCTGATTGTTTTTGGCACAAAGGAGCGCTCATTTTAATTCGCCGTGTGCTTAGATCATGTATAGTTACCAAATGTACAATATCCAAAGAAATTTCAGCCACAGTATATGAAAGTTACATAGAGGTATACCAATGTTATAGCCATAGTGCATGTTTCAAATGTAGACAACATCACCTTACTCCCGCCACTCTCTCAGAAGTTTATAATATCTGTGGAGCGCCTCCTGTCTGTAGGATTGACCTCTAAGTCTGCCTCTGTTTTATCGCACTAGAAAATGGAAGTGGTAAATGAAATGATCATTTCGGAACTTCTAGTAATTATAAAAACGCACGAGGTGAGGTGGAGAAGCTGTAGACAATTGTTACAATTATAAAACTGATTAAATTTCTGATTTAGTTGGAAAGAATGTTGAACAAAGGTCATACTAGCCTAATATATAAGCAAATCATTCAAACTTTGTGATACACGCGTGTATATTATTATAATGACTACTGTTGGGTATATAGTCATTTTACGGCAAATCTGATCCAACTGTCGTGTGCCTATTTCTTTACAAATTGGCTATATACACGACTGTAGCATCTATAGTTAATTTGACAAGTAAATGACCACATACCTGACTGTCGCGTATATAGTCACTCCCATTTGTATATTCCATACTAGTCTCTTTCGATAGAACCATTTTCATTTAAAATCGAAAACCATAATTCCAGTCCAGAAATTAATTGCACAAGCCTTAATCTGAGTACATGCACTTTCCAGAGCACTATGAATAGTACAACAGATCGCAACCATAATTCAAATATTCCTATTCTGCAAACTATGGAGGATTCTGCAAAAAAATAAATAAATAAAAAAATTTAAAAAATGGCAGTCATTTTGAAGAGTAATTTCCTATTGCATGGAATTGCCCCCAGTAAATGACGAGGCCAAGAATAATTAGAGCGTACACGTTGCTTTATCGATTTGTCCTACATGGATCAGATCCGTCGACATTGTTTTACTCGCTGACTGGGACCCTGGTGTCCGAATGGTCTAAAGCGCTCGCCTTGTCTGATCACTGCCATCTCACCTGTCTGCGTGGGTTCGAGTCTCGGTCTCGGCTAATATGGGTATGTGAGCTTGCCAATATCTTCCTATGGGTCGGCGGTTCTTACCGGGGTTTTCCTGGGTTCCTCCTCAACGAGTTACACTGGCCGCCATGTATATCCTATCTTGCGCCGAGAAATGGCGTTAAACCCAAAACAACAAGAAGTCGATGACTAGCGAATCTTGATGTAGTCATACGAAACCTTGCGTTTTCATACAATTTATTTTATAAAATGATTGCAGTTTTATTCAGACGTGACGTGTTTATTACTCAAAACAAACAAATAAACAAAAAAAAAGGTGAAAACAAAAACAAAAACAAAAATAAATAAAGTAGTTTATAAATGTTGCGGAAAAACCCCGCCGATTTTTGAATTATTTACCATTAACTTTAGGACATAGAGAAACGACATAAATATTTGCTATGGACATTCTATTTCAGTTTGTGCAAATTTATTCATTGCATTTAAATTGAGAATCGACTTAACTTAGATCCATGTATTATATGTATTTTATTCAATTGATAACCACCGCTCCGGTGGCCTAGTGGTTAGAGCGTACGCCTCGGATATGGGAGGGCGTGGGTTCGATCCCCGGCCGAGTCATACCAAAGACTTCCAAAAATGGTACTAACAGCTGCCTCGCTTGGCGCTCAGCCTTAAGAGGTTAGTGTTAGGACTGGTCAGCCTGGTGTCAGGATAATGTGACTGGGTAGGACATCATGCTACATGTCTGCGGCATGATGTCCCAATGTTAGACATCAATATAAACTGCCACACTGCAGACATCGTAGCGATATGACTGAAAAATTGTTAAAGCTACGTTAAAAATCCAAATCACACACACACACACACACACACACACACACACACACACACACACAATTGATAACGGATGCGCAAGTAGAATTCCTAATTAAACTGTTCCTATGTTGTTCCGAATGATAGGAAGTAAACAAAAATGGCGGGAAGTAGATTGTATTAAAGCTGATGAAGTAGTGTCTTACATGAAATTCATAGTTAACTGCCGCAGTATTGATTAGTTGCTTTGATTCTTGTTACTCATGATGGCAGAACCGTCATTAAAAGCGCTGCCATCGGCAACTGTTCGCCTGATTGGTAGTTCCCAAGTGATCACATCGGTATTTAGTGTTGTCAAGGAACTCGTAGAGAATTCCCTGGATGCTGGGGCAACATCTTTGGAAGTTAAATTGGTAACAGAACTTTGGAAAATGTGAAAATTTAAGATCAGAAGTTACAGATAATTCCACTTTTTACAATAATTGCACAACTGTTGAGCAGAAAACTGGAATTTTGACAGTTTTTTGTGGGGGGTGGGTGGAAGGGGAAGTTAGTCCTCCAACGTAAGACACGTCACCCGATATTTTTATGGGGGCGGGGTGATGGGTCTTACTGCATTGCTAACGGCGCTGTGTAGCTTGTTTTGATGTCGGCTAACAGTGTAAGGAAAGTCAAACTTTCAGGAATATCACACACAACTGGCAACCAATAACGACGCATTTCTACAAAGTAAAGTTTTAATTTTTTTTCAAGACTTTACTTTCCCTGATGTCTTTTCTCCAATAAATTCAAATTCTTACAAAAGAAATGAACCTGTTTTCAAGTTTCGTTGGCCTACATTTCAGTTGGCTGGAAAGTGATGAAAGCTTGGAATGCCGAAATCGGGTTAAGTTGAAATATTCTTTAACAAAACGAATAAAAATATATTATGCTTATTGGAACTGTAAGCAACATTTTTTTCGTTCAAGAAACATACCCCCCATATGAACCTACTTGAACATACTTCGGCGTACTTCGACTACTGTCGCATTGCAACAAATTCAAATGTACGTCAACGGAACTTGAAATGCGTCCATTTACTAGTGTCATATTTTGATTCCATCAAGATAAAGACAGCACAGTAAGTATATTAATTACACATAAATTAGTGGAAGAGTGTCAATATAGGCTGCCAAGTGTGTGAGATATTCCAGAAACTTTGACTACTCGTTCTGATGTCAACCGACATAGGAACACGCTTTGGGTAGTAAGACATAGCACTAAAACAAAAACGTGTTATGTCTTACATTGTAGGATTAGGGTCAAGTGTACATCAGTGTGGTCATGTTCTGGGGCCATTGATGATCTTAAATAAAATATTAATTCTTGTTTGTCAGTGTAATACAAATTGGATAATAATAGATTATTTTGGTAACTTAACCACATCAAGTACAAATGCAAAATTGGTTTAAGATAATATCCAGTAGACAATCGAAAGCCCACATTGGGTGGTTATAAGTAAGTATATTTCAGTCACATAAGAACCCTTGGGATAGTTCAGAAATCGAGTTTACCTTACATCATGTATAATAGGTCACACAGAGCATAAATATATGTCCTGTGGTGGTTGTGTTTGGTCAGCTGCATTTTGCCCTGCTAGATGACCAGAAGTTTATGGGATGGCCTGTTGTCTGGTGTCCGTCTGTTAGCAAAGGCATGTTATCACTAATTGTCCCAAACTACTGGGAGGATTGCCATGAAATTTTACACTCATTTTCATCCCAGGGTCTAGATTATCTCCTATTTTTATTAGCATGGCTTGTGCATAATGTTTATGTATATTTAATTTAATTGTTTGTTTGTTAGTTTAATTTTTTTAAATTCCATTACATGCTATTGTAATGTAACTTTGTTTGCTGGATTTGATATTATCCAGAATTGAGTATAGTTCTGTTTGACCTGACTGTTCTTTTTTTATTTCATTGATAAACAGCTAATAAGAGAAATACTGTATCTAGTTTCTGACCTTGATTAAGAATCATTGACAGTTTCGGTAAACAACTTTTTAAAAAAAAAATTTATTCTTTCACAGAGTAAGAATCATTAAGGTAAGTCAAGGCCATACCTGGAGTACATGATATGAAACATGTCTTTATTGTTACAAACTTATATTTTTTCCAGAAGAATGAACTTTTGACCCTCATCTGGGAATCTGTTTTGCATCTTTAACTAGTGTTGTCTTGATAGGGATTTGTTAGTCGGGCTCCAAACAATTGACATGTTATGTTGTGACCAGTTTGAGTTGAAATTTTATTTTATTGAATTTCAAGTGATTCTTTTCCCAGGAAATACATAAGTGCTCCTACAAAATTCTTGGACAAAGACATTCATAGAAATTTATATGGAATTCAAAACTGGAATAATATTTTCTGTGATTCAACAAGAAACTGTTCACACATCTACACTTTGAAGGTTATAACAGATGTCATCGCTGTCCATTTTGGATTTCATTGGGATTCAAACTCAGTTTCATTCAGGACTTTTTATTACTAGGACTACTATTTTTAATTTTTGGATTATTTTTGGATTTGATTCGTAAAACCATAAGTTCATTTTACTCATTTTTCACTTGGTATTCTAGGGAAATAAATTATTTGTTAAATTTTAAAAAGCTTGTTGTCTTCACTCTTTTCTGTTACTTATTTTAACAGCCTAGACTCGTAACAATAAGTACTACCAGTACTGTTTTCTTTGTCCCTTTAAAATGTTGTATCCCCCACCCCAAAAATTTTTTTAAAAAAAATTGGAGGGTTGGGTATGCTGTTGCCTTCTCTTGGGATGTGAAAATGGTTCTGAGCTGACCTCAATTACAGCTGCCACAATGAACATAATGAAAGTCTTGTGACCAATTGTTTTGAATGGAAGTTCATATCAACTTGGGGTTTTCACCTAAAGTCTTATAATGGTAGCTCGTATGCACTAAATGAAAATGGTGCCAATATTGCATCCAATATGGCTGCTGAAGTGACTAATTTGATGGTTTCAACACTAAGCAGTTTGAAGAGTAATTAGTCTTATTGTGAATTCCAGGACGTTCTTTTTGGAAGGTTGAGCACCAGGCAGTTTGAAGGGCTCTTATTTGTCAAAGCACTCCCAGATGAAGCCAATCTGGCATTCAAAGTAAAACTACAAAAGGGTATGATGAATCAATAATTTAAGTAGTGTTGAATTTTATTGGGCAGCATAAGAAATAAAACAGGTGCATTAAGTAGATTTTACTTTAACTTTTGAGTTCAGCTAGATGGCAATATCATAAGTTAATGTTGGTGGCATCATGAATTATACAGAATGTCAGCAATGTATAATAAAATTTTCATTTTAAATTATTTGTAATTTGTCCACAATTAACTTCAAATATCTCCATCTAGTTGAATTGAAGTTCAAGTCTTTGGATTCACAGCAGACCTCACAACCCAACAATGCAGTGCATTTGAATTGCATTTAGCCAGAAGGTTTGGCCAGGGAAATATATTGAAATAAATGAGGTTTGATATAACTTAATATTTAAAAAAAACAGTTTCATCATAACACATTCTAAGAAATGGAATTAAATGAGGGTGACTCATTTTACCCATTTTATCAATAATAGTAGTGCTTGCTGTTTTACCAAAGTCTAATGAGATGATCACAAAACTTCCACAAGATAATCACTAAGGGCTGGATCTGCCCGATTTCAAGGTTGAATTAATGATAACAAGGACTAAATTTATGCCGATATGCAATTTGTTATTCAATCAATAAATTATTAGCTTGAAAAGTATTTCAGGATAAAATTGCAGTTATTGTAATAAATGTTAGTAGATAAAGAGTGAACACTAAAGTTAAATGAAAGCAAGATCTGCATGGGAATATTCCGTAGTGCAGATCTTTTCTGGTGAACCACATTTTAATAGCAATATCATAACCTGTTGCTATCGCATAGCTTCTACATTTTTGTTTTGAAAAACTCGTCCATTGATGTGAATACACCTTCCCACAGAGTGGAGAATTGTCAATAAGAATGGTCCACTCGTGCACCTCGACAGGTAAGTTTCATGTGTGAAAATAATGCAGCATTTTTATCATTATATTTATATATTTATTTATTTTTTTCTTTTAAATATCTTTATTTCAGAGAAAAATGTTGTGAGAGTAAGTGGGAAAATGTGGCCATAAGAAGGGCCCTTGGGATACTCAACCAGACTGCCTCACATGTTCACATAAGAATCATTGTACTTTTTGCACAGTATGGGCTAATGAAAACTGGAATCAGTCTGATTCCAGATGAGCATACAGAGGGTGGAGGGACTTCGGTCATCGGAATTTTCAAGGTTTTCTTTTATAGAGCTACAAGTAGAAACCTGTTATAAGAAGACTAGTTCTTCAGCTCGGAAGAACACTCCTGGGTATGAGGAACATATGGGGCCAGTTGCTTTGGAAGCAGCTATGGATTCTTCTGTAGAAGGGAATGAACATTTGAGGAGTAGATTGTCTCCCCCTGAAAGGGAGAAGTCAAACATCCCTTCTGTAGCATCTTGCTGCCTTCCACAAAGAAGGAAGTTTGCCACTTGTCTCAGGGTAAGTTGCACCCTACAGAGAGGGTGGAGTTGCACCACACAAAATACTTACAGGTTAGTGTCACACCCATCTGAATGGGAGGAGCAGCACCAGATGAAGATGAACTAGGCTAGTGAATGTCTGGTGACTGGGCACCAGTCACTTCATCAAATTTATGGGTCAGTTATGGTGACTGGTCACTTTGTCCTGGTGACCAGTCAGATTGTACTGGACACCGGCCACTATTACCAGTTGTCAACTTTACACCTGTTATCATTCAGTGGCCTCATGATATGGGGATATGGATTGGACAGAGTTCCCCATCTCCCCTCTGTACCATCATGCTTCCTACTGGATTGGGTGTCGGCCCAGTGAGTCCATACTAGGGAATGGTACCAGATTGGTATCACCCACTTTCTTATTATCCCAATGTATCCATACAGAATGTGGGGCCTGCCACCTCTGGGTAATTTGTCCCATATGCTCCCATGGGCTACTGGACCCTGGACCCAGAGTAGAGATGATGCCGTGGCTCATCTCCTGCCATTACTCCCATATCCTGTGGCATCCACCAGGAAGGCTTGAGGCATAACATCATCCAGGAAAGACAAGCAGTCTTGTTTTCATCCTGGAACTTCCAGAACACATATATCTCCTACTCACCATGATGAACAATACAGGAAATAGCACAAATTATTTCTATGTCACTTCCTTTGAAAGTCATAGTGATGACCAGCCACTCTCAGGCTCAGAATATTTTAGATGAGGCGTCAATTTTCCTTGTTGACTCCAATGAATTAGAGGTAGAAACAGCTCATTTGACTTCTATCATTTTACCAGCATCTTTCAGTTGTAGGAAAAAGACTTTTTTTTTGTCTTTTGATAAGGCAGTATATAAAGTTTACCACTTCCTGTATGCAGACTTGTGCCCAAAATCTTCTGGCACACAACACAAGAAGTTCCTTTCCATTTCTGAAAAAAGTCTCCATGACTCAACGACACCCAGATCTCCTGCTTCTTCCTTACTCCTCTGTGATTGAGGAAATGTCACAGAGGTTCTTCACATGCTAAGACATCGCTCAGCGTTGTAGAGAGTGGTCTTTTGCTCCCTGAACCTTAAGACTGATGGCCCATTAAACCTCCCCAGTTGGATGCAGGTGCCTACCAGGTGGATATTACAATTGGAGCCTTGGTACTTCTTCTCATTAAAACAACTGAAGCCAATGATCAGAATGTCCGGCTTTTGATCAACATAGCTTCCTTTGCTTCGTTATTAATGATTGCCCTCATTCAGCCCTCTCTGATATCAAGGTATAATGTCATCTATGAAAAAGATGACTGTTTTGTGCATGGCCATGCGAGATGCATGAGTGGAATGTGTTTTCTTGACCGTTCTCCACTCTGTGAGAGGATGTTTCACCTAATAGACAAGATTTTTCAACATGAAAATGTAACAGCTATGAAATAGTGACATAAATTAAAATTAGTTCATCTCCCACCAAAAAAGCCAACATATTCAAACATGTTAACGTTAGTTACTTGGGCATTTGACAAAACATTTATTACAATAATGTAAGTGTCCAAGGAATAGATGACAGTACAGTACAGGTAAGTGTCCAAGGAATAGATGACTGTACAGTACAGGTAAGTGTCCAAGGAATAGATGACAGTACAGTACAGGTAAGTGTCCAAGGAATAGATGACAGTACAGTACAGGTAATGAGGTCAAAGTGACAAAACAAAGCATTTAAAATTATCTCATTTTTTAATGTACTTGTGCATTAAGTAATATCTATTTTTATTTGCTTCTTTAAGAAGTTTTGTGTCCACCAAATTTTGAGGATGGGAGACAGTGTCCTGTGCCCTTGTGATTCCAGGGATACCATGGATTTTACTTAAAGATAAAACTATTGATGTGTCAATATACTCTATTATTATTTGTTTATAAAGTGGATAAGTTTAAAGTTTAGCTCAAACACCATGGATGGGTGTCAGGTTTAGCTCAAACACCATGGATGGGCATCAAGTTTAGCTCAAACACCATGGATGGGCATTGAGTTTAACTCATACACCATGGATTGGCGTCAAGTTTAGTTCAAACTCTCAAGATGCTGCAGTCTTTTATGGAAACCAGACGACTTTTTTGGAGACATTTCAAATTTTGTTTGGTATTTAAAATGTGAACAGTAATTAAATATTTATAAAGTATTTACTTAAATACGTTCATCCTGCAATGTCAGTGTTTCATTTGTAATTAGCAGCTTACCTGCCCACAAAGCATGTGGCCAGGATAAAACAAGTTACGATATGCTTAAAGGAGCCATCACATCTAATGGTAAACCACTCTGTATTCTGTTCAACACATCTCGTATTACAAAACCATTTCATCTGTTTTAGGCCTGTAACATTATTTATGCATAAGCTAGAGCTGGTTTTTCCTGACTCAAAATTCAAAAGCAAAATCCTCTCTTTTGTTGAGTTCCATAAACATCTTGGCATATCTTTTAGTAGTCTAAGCAACTGGACCAAACATATTACATATTTCTGTCAACATAAAAAAAATGATAACTGCCTAGAAAATACTTAAATATAAATGTAGCCAAAAGATGATAAAAAAGATATATTTTCATACATCCGCCCCTTACTATAATATGCTGATGTTGTATGGGATGGTTGTTGGCTGAAGTCTTTCTTAATTTAGCAAAACTACAATTGGATGCACTGAGAATTGTGACTGGTCATACTAGAAGTGTTTTGTGTCATAGAATTTATGAAGAAAATGGTTGGTCTACTTTGACACATAAATGTGACTTTCGTAAACAATGTTACTGTCATAAAATTTTATTCGATGTCTCCTTACAGTATCTTGCTGACCTTTTACCACCACTGGTTGGTGAGACCAACAAGTACAATCTTACAAATAGGAATAATTTTGATTGAATGAATGACAGAGCCAAAATAAGCAGAAATTCATTCCTACACGCTTCTATTCATGTTTGGAAATCACTTCCAGATTTGCTGAAAGGTGAAAGTAACTATTATATCTTCAAAAGTTAAACAGATGCTAAGACAACAAAAGTACATGCCCATATTTTCTTTGGTTACAGGAAATTTTATATTCTGCATAGTACTAGAATTAGGAATAACCATTGATTTACATGATGATTTATATTCTAATCATGTGCTTGTGGTGTTGATATAGACATTGCATATCATCAGATATTTAATTGCAAATTACATATCGAACAGCATAGGAAATCGGTTTAGGACTCTAAATCATCTCTATATACCAGTGACTGTAAATAATCTGTTAATGTTCGCTTATCATACTTGTTCCAGATAATATATTAAAGACACAAAACGCTTTTTATAATTAAGGACTACCGGTATTCAAAATCTCTACTTAATTTATGTTGTTTGATAAAGAAAGATACAATGTTCTTTACTTTTACTACTGTGTTGATTTTGGTGTAGTACTCTTTTCTGATTTGTGCCATGATCATTAATTTATCTACACATCTCTCTGTCTCATACGTCTTTTCCCAGAATCATGCATATTTACTTGTAATAATTTGAAATCATATTAATTTTGTTTATCCGTATAAATTTTTCTTATTTCTTGTAGGGGAAGGGCTTATTCTAAGTTGTGAAAACATGTAGCCTGACCCATTTGTTCTCATTTATGGTAATAAAATATGTTTAAATTGAAACTGAGCTAACCCTGTAACATCCAACTCAATGATTAGTTTGTTTATTTTGTTTTAATACATTTTCTGGGTCTTCTGTTGTCATAAATTGCTTGTTGTTTACTGTATAATACATGTAGATAATACATGTAGATAATACATGTAGCTCATTGGGAGAAAAGGCTTAGAATACAAAAGTGTTTAAAGAGGGTCTAGAAAAAGTAATTTTAACTTGAGGTGAAAGATTTTGGGTTTTGATAGATTTTAAGTTTGCTTCTAGTATCCATATTGTCACTGAGGATTTACATGTAATTAAGTCATTTGAGGTCATTAGGTTTAGAATGTCTCAGATAATTGTGGCAGAAATAGGATTTCTCATTGATCCCTCTGACTCAGGAATTGTGAAAATCGGTTTAGGACTCCCCTTTCTTTAATAGGACTATGTGAATAGCATTGGGGCTATTGATGGTGGGACTTCATAGAGCTGTTGTGGCTTAATGGTTACCATGGAGGACTGGTAGTCAAAAGGGTGCAGGTTCAAATCCTACCATCCAGTCAGCCCAGGTCACCATTTGTGTGAGTCCTTGGTCAAGGTCATTTATTACAATGCCTAAATAACCTACTTATACTTGTATTGTTTTGCCATACAAACAAGAAACAAACTTGATGTTGGTGCTAAAATATGGAGACAAAGTCTGATGATAACATAACAGTATCAATATTAATAATATTTTTATCTTTATTTCTAATGCATTTTTTCCCTTTTATTATTAATTCTAATGTATTTTTTGCCTTTTTATGAATTATATATATATATATATATATATATATATACATATACATATGTGTGTGTGTATGTAATGACAAAAGTTTTATAGGCTGTAAAGGTGTTATGTTATTCTTAAATATTATTTTCTAAATCGAAAGAAAAAGGAAATACATCATTGACTTGAAATTTTTATAATTTTTATAATTTCAGGAGAACTTTGGTTTAAACAGGATTGAGGTACGTGACAATGGCTGTGGAATCAGTCATACTGACATGCACTTTGTGGCTAAAAGACACCATACCTCAAAGATATTGGCCTTCACTGACCTGGAGAAACTGCAGACTTATGGATTTAGAGGAGAAGCCTTAGGTTGGTTTTAAAAAAAACCTTTATTTCCAAAAGGACAATTGTCATTTGCAATTATATATAATTGGATGTTCCTTCATTTGGTTTGGAGTTTTAACTATTTTCCAGTCATATTACTATGATGTCTGCAGTGTGGCTGTTCATAGTGATGTCTAGCACCTGGGCATCATGCCACAGACATGTAGCGTCATGTCTCACCCAGTCAGATTATTTTGACACCAGGCTGACCAGTCCTAACTAACTTCTTAATGCTGAGCGCCAAGCAAGGCAGCTGTTAGTACCATTTTTATAAGTCTTTGGTATGACTTGGCTGGGGTTTGAACACTTGACCTCCTGTATCTGAAGTGGACGCTCTAATCACTTAGGCCACTGTAGTTACATTATGGCCATTTGGTCTGCAGCACAATCAGACACTATAGTTACATTATGGTCTTTTGTTCTGCAGCAGAAGTAAACCTATGCAGTGAAACCTGTCTACAGCAGCCACCCATGGGAAAAGGCAAATGTGGCCTTTGTAGACAGGTGAGCTCTGAAGGCAGGTACAGCTCTCAAACATGGTTCCAGAGAAATTTATATGGACCAAATAGCAATGGCATTATTAGTAGCAGCATTATCATTATATTTTGTAACACATATTATTATTAACAGTAGTAGTATTTAGTTTTGCTATTGAGCAACAATCAAGAAAATTTCAATTGTGTACATGCATCTCTCTCTCTCTCTCTCTCTCTCTCTCTCTCTCTCTCTCTCTCTCTCTCTCTCTCTTACACACGCAAACTCTTTTATCTCATTATCAGTAGAAATGGCTCCTAAGTGAAATTACTAATTGACAGCTTGCCTGTAGTTGTGAAATACACAACTGGCATTTTGCTAAGCATAAAAATGTGTTCACACTTTAAACAATTTTAAATTAAGCTGTGGCTGAAATTCAGAAATAAAAGACAGGAGGTTTTTGTTTGCAACCTTTGACGATTAAGTAATGACTTAAAAGAAGCTTCCTGGAGCTATTATTTGTAGCAAGTTTTCTCTGACCTTTCTCACACCCTTCTTGATATTTGGACATTTCTGTTGGGGTGTAGGGTCCAAGTCAATTTCTTTTCAAACAGTTGGAATTTGTCACCACAAAGCCAGATTCATCAGACAGAGATCACTTGTCAGTACTATGGTCACTTGATACAACAAAACCACCATTGACACGTGTTTCATTCTTGATGGATCTGACATGTTCCAAGTTGCTGTGACAGAGACAGGCTCTTCTTGTTGTTCTCGGAATAAATATGTTGAGAATTTTGTGTCCTTTCACTCATTTACAAACAATATGTGACTTTCATTTAATATTTGGAAATTTTTGTTTAACAACATTGGAAAGGGGTTTATTGTTGATATCATGTGACTAGATGGACATGTACCTTGCAAGAGTTTTGTAGTCATGTGACAAGCAAAGCAAATGGCAAGTACCAGGTCAAATTTCATCAGTGCTGTAGTCTTGTCTTGTCTATAAGCAGATTAAAGACATAATGATTATAATACTTGCAATTTCTCAGAAATTACGTCATTTTCATATTGGTTTCATGCATATATGACTTGATGAACATCATTTAAGTTTGCTAGGCCAGATGGTAATCAGCTACCCTACACACCAACATAATTGTCAAAATATCACAAAAGGGTTGGGAAAGGTCAGAGGAGACTGGGGTTATTAAATCATAAGGGATATCACTGGCATAGTTTACCTCCTGTAAAGTTAAAAACTGTTTTGCTTTAACATTGACTCATGTAACATACCTTTATATACACCATACCTTGCTCATCAAACAAAAGAAGTTTAATTTGCATACTTGGAATGGTTACTGCTGATACGCTCCAGTGACCCCTGAAGACAGGGTGAAAACCACTGCTTGGTTAAAAAACATGGTTGCTGATCGCAGAAGACAGGTGACCACTGATTACATGACATTTATGTAAAACATTTGCAAGGGGAGCTCAGAATGGCCATTGTAATCAGGTGACCGTTAGGACAGGTTTGACTTTAGTTATGTTATGGTCCTTTGTTCTGCAGCACAAGCAGACGCTATAGTTACATCAGGGTCTTTTGTTCTGCAGCATGAGTGTAAATTTTAACAAAATTTCCAAGACCATTGGTACGTAAGTCAGTCAGATATTATTATGCATGTGTCAGTTTCAAGAATTGACTGATATTTGGAAATTGTATTCCAAGTTAATGTTGCAATGGCTTGACCATAGTGATGAATATGAAATGGAACACATAATGCAAATATAAACATGATAATTTGAAGAGGAACATATAAAGCAAATACAAACATTAATAATTTGAAAGGGAACACATAATACAAATATTACCATGATAATTTGAAGAGCAACATATAATGCAAATACAAATGTTAATAATTTGAAAGGGAACACATAATACAAATATTACCATCATAATTTGAAGAGGAACATATAATGCAAATACAGATATTAATAATTTAAAAGGGGACACATAATACAAATATTACCATGATAATTTGAAGAGGAACATATAATGCAAATACAGACATTACTAATTTGAAAAGGGACACATAATACAAATATAAACATTAATAATTTATCTATTTGCAATAAGCAGGATATGATTTTTGAATGACCAACGTAACATGAACATTTTTCAAGTCTGCTAGGCGCCTTGATGGTAGTGTGAACATTCCACAAGTCCGCTAGGCACCCTGATGGTAGTGTGAACATTTCACAAGTCTGCTAGGTGCCCTGATGGTAGCGTGAACATTCCACTAGCCCGCTTGGTGCTTGGATGGTGGTGTTGATATTTCACAAGTCCATTAGGTGCCTGAATGGTAGTGTGAACATTCCACAAGCCTGCTAGGTACCTGGATGATAGTGTGAGGATTCCACAAGTCCACTAGGTGCCTGGATGGTAGTGTTGACATTCCACAAGTCCACTATGTGCCTGGATGTGAGCATGAACAGTCCACATGTCCATTAGGTGCCTGGATGGTAGAGTGAACATTCCACAAGCCTGCTAGTTGCCAGGATGGTAGTGTGAACATTCCACAAGCCAGCTAGGTGCCTGGATGGTAG
>JAECUM010027079.1:0-31805 GCA_016617855.1 Megalonaias nervosa | reverse complement strand
CTGTAATGTTGCACTGCAACAACTCCAATCAATTGGTTCATTATATAATTTAAGTAGGTGGAAGTTTAGTAACTAATTCAAGACACCAATAGTACAACATGCCGAGGTCTTTTTTTTCAAGTTCGGAGAGTTTGATGTCGATGACTGCTGGACTTCCAAAAAATTCATTAATGGCTCTATTTGTATTTCTACGAAAATTTACAAACGCGGCTACATGAGTAGCAAATTCATATCTAAATGTGGTCATTCCATCATTGATTGTCATCAACGAGGTCATCATCGGGATGTTAATATTGTCGACGTATTATTTCGTTGCGGCGTCATCGTTTGATTCTGGTTCTCCAAGACCCGTAACTTTATTATTAGTCATATTGAGAGAATCAGTCATTGTATCATCGGCGGATAGAAAGCGATCATTGATCTCAGTTCTGATCATGGCGTTGGTGCCGTCTACGTATCTTTTTGTTGCCACATCATCGTCTGATTTTGGTTCTCTCACATTGATAATTGTATTTCTGCTCATGTTGAAATCGCCATACATAATATCTCTAATTCTTCTGATGCGTCCAGCAATCTCTTCCATGAGTGTTAAAATTGATACCTCCGAGTTTTAAATTGTACCGTTTTTACCAAACACCACTAAGTTATCTTCGGTCGCACCTGGAACCCGCAGAGTAATATCTGCCAACGGGATATTGCTCGTCTTTAATCGTCTATGTTGATCCTGAAAAACAACAACTTCATTTTGGTCCACATCTACGAGACCCAAAAGATTAGCGAGCTCATCCACGACCTGGTCAAGGGTTGCATATTTGGATAGGTCACCTTGGGGCTTGAGATCCCGAGAAGATCTTCCGTAAATATATACCATTGTATATTCACTAAGACCCGTTTAAGACGACGGTGACGGATATACCGTCTGGTGGTATACTCGTGCACGACTTTATGAGGCGGCGTCGTTGATGAAGACACAGCGTCGAGCACGGCGGATACTTCACAGCCACATATTGGCGGATCAGTTATTGTCTGTGTTGGTAATATTGAATACCAGACAGGAGTGTTTTGAAGTCCGCCGACATATTTTAATAGTTCTTTTGGTGGCGCCAACCCATACGAATCGAAATGACTCCTCTTGGATCAATCGCGTATGCAACCCAATGAGTACCCCTTCCACCGTTGGTGGAAGGACCAGAACTTCCATCGAGATTAATGATACCAGTTTCAACACGGTTTGGTTGTTTTGGTAATTGATCACGCATAAAAACACCTCTGAAGTTTTTTATGCTTATATTTTTAGCAGCATCAAGTAAATAAAAATTGGATATGGGAAGCATCAACGATGTATCCCGAGCAGTCTTAGACCTTTCCCCGTAGATTGACCGTACCATGAATGAGAGGTTCCTGGCAGTCTTAGATCCAATCCGTGAACGGATTGGCCTTTTTTGGAAGTATTTAGTCCTTGGCCTGTTGCTTTCTTTAATGCCATCCCAGCGGCAGTTCCAACAGCACCAAGTGCAGCTGCTTTTGCAACAGCTGGGGCTGCAGAGGCTATCAACGCTGGTATAGCTGCAAGAAGTGGAAATATACCACCTGTCTTGACTGTGTCTTTAATGGCACCCGCAGAGAGATTAAGTCTAATACCGGTTTTTGATCGTTTGGCGTCACTGAAGTGCCTGAGTTGACGTTCTGTCAGTGATAGTTTATTTGGACCACCTGCTATCTGTTCTGCTTTCAGCAATATTTTTATTCCACAGTTCCTTTTTGATACTGATTGTAGCTTTATAATCTGACCAGATGTCAGACTGACACTAACATGATGATATGACATTATTGTATCACAGACGTTTTAATTACATGTTTTCTACTGGGGCATCAATAACTCTCATTCGTCCACCAACACCTTCAAGCAGCATTGTTTTGTTGTTTTGTCTGAGAGTATAACAGCAATTGCTCTGTAATGAGCAATAGCTCCTCTTGCCACACGAGCTCGAAAGTGTATATCAACGACAGATTGTCTAAATAAATCCAGGTGTCCAAGCAAAAAGTAATAACTCGGATACAGCGTTGTAAAATCTAGCTGTGATATTTGTAGACCAGAATCAATATTTTGATCACGGGCCATGAATGTCATCAAACGATGATATGCACGTGCTACATGAATGTTATCAAAATTCAATAATATATCTTCAGATGGTTCTTGATGTCCATTTATTCTCAGTGAAACTTCAGTAACACCAAGTTTGTCAACTATCATTATACTGTATATTTGTGAGTTTACTCGTCCAGGATCTTGGAAAGCAACAAATATATGTCGTGGTGCAGAGACACCTTGCTGCGATGCTACCTGCCATGTGAATAAACCATTAGTGGTCATCGTCAACCATTACAATGTTGATTTACCATCCGAATCCATAAAAGAGAGCAACCGTTATTCTTCAGCGAGTGATGGTATCATTGTTGGCATCCACAGTGAAGGTTTTGTTAGTATTACTTCACCTGCATCACCCATAGGGCGCCAGATTGCATCATCGTCGGTAGCCTTTCTTACAAGTACAAATGTATGCTTGGCTCCAAAAATAACCTTTCTAGCATTTCTCCAAAATCCAAAGATATGTGACAGTGGAATTGCGCATGAAAAGCTTCTACTTCCATCTTTCAGCATTGAATTCTGGATTAGCACCATGAACCACCGGCCACACATTAGCGTCAGCGGTGTTGGCGAAGTTTCTTGGTCGTCTTATATTGTACTGTCTGTTGTCAGGGTGGTCAGAAGTATCCTTCACAAACATCACTGACGGACCAGCTGATCTTGAATAATCATCGGAATATCTTGCTAGACCCAATATCGTCGTGGAAATGTCGACGTCTTTCTGAATTGATTCAATATTTCTTCCGTCCATGATATACGTGGCACTGTCGAACAACGCCATGATACCATTATTAACAAAACCAATTCCAGTGTCAGCTCCATATCCAGTATTATCTGTTTTTAGAATTTCACCTTCTACTTCAGTAAATGCTTCAGCGGGTAAGAAATATCTGCTTGTATCCTGAATTTGTAGCTCAATTCGCCCACGTTGATTTGGCCCTCGTGCGTCATAAGAATAATCTTGATAATCACACGCCAATTCATCTTTGAGGACAGGCGTGTCCATGTCAAATGCGGGGTCAGATACACGCTTCAACATCGTTATTATTAATTCATTATCTTCTAACACGAAGACCATTTCCTGTTATCAGACTAGCAGTTATATTTTTTTCTTTTTCCGACAAGGGCACACCAGCCAATTCTGCTAGTTGTTGATTCGCAGCTTGATTTATTATTTTACTAACATTTGCAAGCATAACTTCGGTGCTTGCCGGTTTTACTAGTGGCCGTCGGACCGCTGGAGGTCTGCGTATTAATCGTGCTAGTCTGTCCTTGATTGCTGAGAATGCTTTACTAGCAACATCACCTACAGCACCAATACCTTTATCACGAACAACGTCAATACTTTCATTCTCAGTTGCTTTGCAAATGGTATTGCTTTTGGGGCTACCCTTCTAAATAGACCCTGAACAACAACACTGAGTCCATCACCGTAGATCGCTTTATACGTAGGTAATCGCGAATTTATCACCCTGATCATTACAGGTCCACGTTGAGCATTATGTATGATCATCTTATTTTCTTGTCACTGATCTAATTGTATACCTTCAATCACTGCGGTAGTCATCGGCGATTTCATCAATGAGGGACCGATAAACATTAATATCCATGATACCGCCTGTAAATAATCTCCGACAAATAGCAGCTGCTTCATTGATGATTTCTGTGGAATTATTGCCGGCTCGTTTTCCGCCAATCAAAATTTCTAGTCGTTCAACATCGGCAAGGGTGTTGCTGGGGCATGGAGTAATAAGACCACTCCCCCTCGTACCTGTGCCAATATCACTTCCAGTGGCACTGGGGGCAGAACTTGCATCTTGGCATTCTTCTTCTTCCTCACTTGTTGTTTTGCTTGGTTGTTTTGTGGTTGTTTTTGTAATTGTTGTTGTTGTGGTTGTTGTAACTGTGCAAGATATTTATCTATTTCATGGATAAACTCAATATATCTTAAATCATCATTCCTGGCTTGATCGATGTTGTGGTAAATGCAAAATATCCATTTGAACCAATCTCGCGACTTATAGTATCCTAAGCGTACTCGGGCTTCAGAGATTGTTCTTTCTTATTAACAATTCTCACGGCACTCACAGCTAATTGTCTTATGCTTTTGGCATTCCTGATATCAGTAATACTTTTTTCGGTAAATTTATCAGTCGGCACAGTTCTCTCTCTTGTTTGCTCTGGTTCTGGTTCTGATTCTGGTTCTGGTATACGATCCTTTATATCACCTATTTCAGCACGAGCTTGGTCAATACCTTAGTATTTCTCGCATTGCTTGAGCAGCAGCTATTTCACCTGGAAGTTCTCTTAAGATCTTTTTTGTTTGTTTAGTTCTTTTTGCTCTTTTTCCAGTTGCTTTAGCGGTTTGCGCTAACGTGGGAAGAAGACCTTTGGTAGCGTTTGTAACTCTTTCGGTAACCTTTGTAACCGGTTTAAATAACTGTTCTGCACCTTCTGTAAATTCCACCCTAGACTCCTGACTCTCTTGTAATTTTTGTTTGACAGAATCACGGATTGGAAGATATTTTTTAATTGCCTCTAGTCGATGTCGAGCTAATTTAGATGTGCGAGATTCCATGGTTAGTGTTATTATTGATATAATAATTTAATTACGCAAATACCTAAAGTGATCAGAGATAACTGTAATCTTCTGGTTGTATTTAGCATAGTTGATATCTACATGCTCGTTAAGGCCACAGGAGTTCTTGCCCCTAACACCGCACTTAGCCTGATTCACACGGTAGACGCATTCAGCGTGGAAAAATATATACAGCTAAGGGACCGCTCGCGGTAAGTAAATGATAAAATAACCCAATCTCGGTTGGTTAGAGACCTCGGTGACCTTGTATTTTCATTTTAGCAGGAAGCCTTATTTTCAAAAAAAGACTCATCTAAAAGGTGGTTTGTTCACCCTCCCTGCTGCTGGACTTCTGTCAAAGCTGATTGTAATGAAAGACTTGGCTAGCATCATCTTTATGAGGAACGTTGTGTCATCAACTTTCTGGTAATGGTATAGTCCTTTTCACTTTGTCACAAGCTTGTAAGAAACGCCCTTTCTTCATGATGGTTCATGTCAAACAGCCCGGAATGGAATTTTTCATCATGCAAATTAAAGTGGCACTTCAGATTCTGCATTTTTGATCTTTAAGCACTTCCTCCCATGCTTCCCTTGGCTTTTCAGGATGCATTTCCAGAATGCTTTTGAATTCCAAAGCTTAGTCAGTGATGTCTTCAGCAAAACCCACACCTGCTTGTAAAGGCAGAGTGACCTGATGTCCCAACTTGATCTTGTCTGGGGTCAAGCCAGAGCTAGAATGTTCTTTAAGCCATCACATGTAGAGGCAGCTGATGCATATCAGTCAATCTGGTCAGTCATATTAAATCGACAACATTGTCAAGGACCATTACCACACACATGTGCACACACACACACACAATCATAACTACACAAGTTTAAAAAAATATACCAAGTTTTTGTCTTCAAAATCCATTGGATGATGGAATGTAGTCTTAATTAGGTGTAGTCCTTGTTGCTCTCAATAGTTCAGATGGGAGCTTGAAGGTAATGCAAGTATATTTTACATTCATTTAGCAGCCATTACAGACTGAATGGTACTGTTGCACAAACTTCTCTGCTGGATTCTCTGAGCAAATCCTTGTCAGAACATAGTTGTTCTTGCCAATATTAATTCTGGCATTGTCAGAACTCTATGTGATGCAGACTGACCACATGATATACTTGTCTTTATAGAAACTGTTATATATCAAGTCATTTTAGGCATCTACCATTGGCAGATGAGGGAGGTGACAAATTTCTTCTCAAGCTTTATGGCAATCATACAAGTACTGCTGCAGTAATAGACACATCTATCCAGTGTGAATGACATCTTTTTTATAGACACAAAACCAACTGTGCTTATTATTATGTTTCAATCAGTTCCACAGCTAAAAACGTCTTGAAAAACATTGGTCAAAAATAGTTGGTGGTTATATGGTTAATATGTTAATAAATAATAATAAATCAAATTAACCTAAAGTTTCCATTCAGTGTGTCAAATATGTTCTGATTGCTTCCATGTTATATAATTGTGGTGCTGCTATATATTTTGACAGATTTTGTACACTCCATAATGACTAAGGTCAATATGGTGCTTGCAGTGTGGGCAAAGAATGAAATGCTCCACATTGCTGCTGTGCTTAAGTATAGATCCATCAACTGAAGTTCTAAAATTGTTTTGCCGGACTTTCAACATTCTGCTGTCAAAAATTAATCACACTTTTTAAAACACCATTCCAAGTAATGAAATAATCATGTTTTGTGTTTTATATATGTAGTAAAATTTGACATCAAGAAGGTTGAAACTGTTCACAAACCTGGCAATAACCCATAATAATTAATCTCATTTAAGATATTATTATATTAACTTCAGTTCATCAACACACATCTCTCTAGTTTACCCAACCTCAAATGAATTAGGTTATTCCACTTTGTGTACTTTACCTATGCAAATGAGACTAATGGATTCCCTTGCAAGTGTTAAAAGGACTTAACACAACCATCACCCTTTGTGGTTACTAATCTGTAACCTACTTACCTTTTAATTACCTTGATGACAATTACCTGTATAAACTGCCTCAATGATACTTTACACAAGCACCTTGCAAGGCTGTTTACAGTATATTCATGTTATGGACATAAATCAAGGTCATCAAGAAATTTGTATTTTTGTTTCCTAAGATAATTGAAATTCATATTTTGCAAAACATGACCATGTTAGATGGTCTGTGAGTGAAAAATCGTCTTTTTAGCATGGCACATTGTGTTTGTGCTGACTACAATATTTCTGCACAGAAGTTTTCTGTATGCTGCTAAAATACACATATATTAATATTTAATGGCATCCCAGCACAAAAATGCCCATTCAGAACCAATTAAAAGTTCTAAAAATGTAAATCTTAAGAATTGCACAAAACCTTTAGAAGAAAAACCCTTTCCAAACAATTTAAGCATGAAGTATGCAATAAAATATTAATGATAACGCATTTAAAATTCTGAAAAAGGTAAACATAATAAAAGATAAAGCTAACACATGTTTGTATTGTCAGAATTTGCTATATAAACTGCATTCCCTCAAAAGAGTCCAAGATTTTCTCTGCCAGTATATTGCACTTATTTTTCATTGAGTTCACATCAAAATACCTGTGTCTGATAGGGTGGAAATTGACACATTTGACATGAATATGTTCCCTGTCTGGACACTGGCAGAATATGCACTGTTTCAGGTTCAGGATCTATGCAAGAGTGAGGCATGCGTGTCCAACAAATGAACAGCACAGTTTATCTATACCACCTCATCTCTGTCAATAGTTCTGCAGGAGGGATTCCACTCTCCAAGCAGGAATTTCATTTTCTGAGCTTGTTTGTGGAATTCTGATTCCACACATTTTGCTGAAGCATGAAGAAGATGCTGATTTATATTCCATTTGAGGTCAGAATATGGAATCGTAAATTCAGAAATGGGTGACTGTATCTGCCCCTTAATTATCCTAAATGTCAATGTCATCAGGCAGCCTTGTGTATACCTACTCTACATGGTCTTCTGGAACATCAGTTTTGGAATGATACCATTAACTAAGCAATAGCTGGGGTTTCATACTTAGTAAAACAAATTAAATTAAAGTTACCTTTGTATTGCACAAAAGTTTTGAAGTCTGCACATGTGGATGATACTTATGAACTGGGTAAAAAAACAGAAGAGGGTTTCATGTTAACTTAAAAACCACAATGTTTGAAGTGAGGTTTTCTAAAACCTGCAGCAAACACATGTTAAGATTCTAACACTAAGTTGGATAATGACAACCCAATAAATGAGAACAGAGTAACTTTGCAAGTTTTTATTAAGGTTAGATGTATAAAATGACATCGCCCAGATGTTTTATGAAACATTGCAAATGTACTGAGCACAATTACGCTACTGCACACCATGTTTTGCTACCCAAGTGTTACGCCAGAGTATAAAAAATTATAACAACAATCATAAAAAGGCCCACTTTATTAGTTATTTTGTTTTTGTTCACCTCTCTGCTGGTATGCTTTCAGATCTTTACCACCTTTGTATATATTTCTAATCTTCTGGTAAATAAAACTGAAGAAAAATAATAAATTATCATATTCTCCATGATAATCAGCTGCTATGAATAGCTCATGATAGTCCTGCAGAAAATAGTAAATAGCTTCAATTGTAGAAAGATAGGTATCAGGAATATCTTTCTGATGACGCCAAAACCTGGACTTTCTGGACATCAGTTCAACACGTTTCAGACCTAAAAAAAAAAGAAAGAAAACACTACAATGATAGAATGTCTGCTTTTATTTATTTAATATACATCAAATTTAATCAGCTTGTATGACAACCTATTAATGTTCAAGCTGTTATTGCATATTTGCATTCAACGATTATCAGTGTGCAGTTTTACAGGCATACTGGTATACTGTACTACAGATGCCGCGATACATTATCAGTGAATCAGTTTTGCAGTATTTCTGTAACTAGTATAAGAATATAATTTCCACTTCTGTCTTCCTTAGTTTAACTGTAATTGTTTGTCTCCTTTTAGTGCTATTTATTCTAAACCACAAAAAGATTTCCGAAAGATACAATGTTTTAACTGTACATTACATCCCACATATTGCAAAGTAATGGCCCAAATGGCAGATGTAGACCATAAACAGGCTGGAACACATATTTGGCTTAAATTCTCCAAAAACAAAAGAAAATTAATTGATAAACTTCCCATTTACTACTCATATAAAGCAGATATGAAGTCTGCAGGTGGAGTGGCATCATCCCATCATAACAGACAAATAAAGATGCTAATTAGACAGAAGCCTGTCTCATGCAGCTCAGCCTCATCCACAAGATACTACCCAAAGTTCAGTTAAAAAATGACAGTGTTCAGTTAAAGAAGTTTAAAAGATATAGTTTGTTCCACACAGCATTGCAAATGATTCTGCATCTCTCTCATTGAATATTCATGTCACATCTCAAAATGTAGCTAAAATTACAGAATTCATTTTGTGCATGAATGAATTGAACATAATTCATATTGACATAAAGGGCAAAACCATTCATTCAATACAGGTTGATAAAGTCTGGTCTATGTACATGTAATCCGCCATGTTTGTCCTGAGTTTTGGACGTCAGTTTTTGATACTGCAAAGCAATCAAGGGGAGGCAACTACATTATGCTGAATAAGAAAGCAGATCACTCCTTAATAAACAAATCAATTCTTCCACAGGTTATGGCAGCATCAAAGAATCTGATGTACACAGACCTCTTTTTCCTGCATGTAATGAGTAGCAAGTGTTACGCTGTTTGCTGATGGAAATGGTGTTGAAATAGTAAATGACTTGAGTAAAGATGATGATCTTAAAATTCAATGAGCTGCAGACACAGATATCATTTGCATTGCTGTGTGGAATGAACTGTAGTGTTATATAAAACTTTGACTTCCTGTTCACTCCTTAGTATTATTTTTCAGTTAACTCTGATTTTCCTAAATATTGCAATGAGTGATCAAACACAATGTCCTGTATTACAATACACAAATTTAGGCAATACCAAACTCTATGGTAGATGTGGCTGTATTACAATACAAAAATTTTGGCAATACCAAACCCTATCATAGATGTGGCTGAAAAACCTGGAGAAAACAACCAACCTTCAATGAGAAAACAGCCATATACCCTTTCAAAATTTGTAACCTTGGAATTGCATATACCTTACTGATAATGAAGGCATAATTTTCACTGTATTCATTTATTATATTAAAGCTCATAGTATACAAAAACTAATTTAAATTGATGGGTACAAGCTATATTCCATACTGTATTTACGAAAATATTTACGAAGGTCTGACAACTACAAACAGCTTATTTGTTATAAGCTCTAGGCAAAAACAAAGTGTACCAGACAAGCCATTACTGTCCCATTGTGACTACCAGATGATTCATGCATGACATAAAGTGGTTCAACCTCAAAAAATATATTAGACTAAATCAAAAACTAAAAGTATTAACATTGTACTTTTTCAACATCAGGAAAATCAGCATAATTTTCAAAATTTCCAAGTCACTGAGCATAATTAATACTACATTGGTCTGCAATACTGGGTTTTCCAAAAAAGAATAAAAAACTACACAAACTTGATAGGAGAGTCATAAGACAGTAATTTTAAATAGTATAAACTGCATAAAGCATATCAGTTTAAAATTGGTTCTGAAAGGGAACACATGTTTAAAATATCTGAACATCTATTCACACTCATTTATCACAAAACTATCAATTATGGCAAAGGATTAGTTATTAGGGCTGTTCCATTTAAACCTACAAGGTACCATGGGAATACAGCTAGTAGGGTTGTTCCATCTAAACAAACATGGGGCTCTGGGAGGACAGCGAGTAGGACTGTTCTATTTAAATATACATGGTGCCCTGGAAAATCAATTATTAGGGCTGTTCCATTTAAACATACATGATGCCCTGGGAAGGCAGTTGTTAGGGCAGTTCCATATATGGTGCTCTGGAAACGGAGTTATTAAGGCTCTTTCATTTATACACACATGGTGTCCTGGAAAGACAGATTTTTAGAAATATATACCAGGGTATTATGATTATTCCGAAATGATATGAAAATAACACAACATCAGTAGGTGACTGCTCTACACTGAAAATGCCTTCCCTGCATCCCAAGTAATTTGTACTGGAACAGCCCTTATGAAAGTCAATTCATAACTCTAAACAGTTTCTTCAAAAAGCAAACATGCTTTTCTTGTACTGAAATTGACCATCTCTGTTGAAAAGTATATTCATATTTAGATAATGTACCCTTAAGCCTCTCATCAGAACAAATTGCACTAGTCTGGTTCCATGTACTGTCAATGAAAACAACTCTGTCAAATGATGCCTTCATATCAAGGGAACCAATCTGTCTTGAATCTCTCTGGAAATGTAAATAATTTGTTATAATTAGCATAAACCAGTTACCTTAAAATAAACATAAAACTGCAAAAAAGGAATAAGGTCTCTAGTAACAATCTTTTCTTTTTAAAATTTTCAACTGATTATGTTTCTTCCTTGAATTTCCATAGACTTACAGTTGTGATTGAATTTTCAAGAAAATATCATCATGAATACATACACATATGTTTAGAAAATATCAAAATATTAAAATATCAAAAAATGTATCACAGAAAATAATCTTCTGGCATCCAAGAAAATGGCAGTGCCTCAACAAGGAAAAAAAACAACACAATTGTTTCCTGTTCATTGAATGTATTTCTTCTTTACATGCATACCAAGTATTTATCACTCAACAGATGATTCACCAAGACCTATAAATCTTTTCTGTAAAACTGAGATAAATAAAATGATCCCATCCTTTTGTAGGGGATTAAGTGCATGAACTGAGAAGAAAATGACAGCTAACTTTGAAGGATTATTTCTTTTAACTGAGAAGAAAATGACAGTTGATTTGTGTGTGTGTGTGTGTGTTTTTGAATTTTTAATGCAGCTTTAACAACTTGACTCATATCACTAAGTTGTCTGTGGTGTGACAGTTTACAGTGAGGTCTAGCACGGGGGCATGATGCCGCAGATATGTGGCATTATGTCTCACCCAGTCACATTATCCTGACACCAGGTCAACCAGTCTTGATACTAATGTGCGCCAAGCGAGGCAGCTGCAAATACCATTTTTATAAGTCTCTGGTATGACTCCACAGGGATTCAAACCTGCAACCTCCTGCATCGAAGGTGGATGCTCTAACCAATTAGTCTATTGGAGCAGCTGATTTTGTGAGGATTAATTGCTTTTACTGAGAAGAAAATGACATGATTTTGTTGGGGTTAGAAAATGACAGCTGATTTTGGATTTCAAACAAGAACACTGTAAATGGTGTGATATATGCCAGCTATGTCAAGGTGGCCTTGACCTGGCTTGTTATACCTATTAGGTGTATTGATCAGACTAACAACATTGGATAAGTTTTTAATGCTTTACTGAGATAATGAGGCTCTTACACAAGCACTGATTTTAAATTAAATTTATGAAACGAGTCAAATCATTTCTATATTTTACCCTTTTAAGCCTTGCAGAGCAAAATACTGATATTTTTCCAAACGTTTGATAGTGTCACTTGAAATGAGCACATTTAAATGTAATGATCCTGTTTATCACATGATGAAATATACTGACTTCATTTTATCAAACAACAGAATAATGATTTTGAAATACATTCAAAATGATTTGATCATTATGCCATTCCTCTGTATGATGGTATGATTTTGTGTGACATCAACAGATGTTATTACACATTACATATATAAAAATTACAACATGGGCAAATAACACAGTGGTCATGTGATAAAACCTGTTCTGGAAAGGTAAAATAAATAATAATTACTGTGGATTAATACAGATATGCCTCATCATACTGCACAGTGTGTCAGTCTGAAACCCAAATAGTTTCATCCAGGTCAATGGCCTTTCAGGGGGCAATGTCTATACTCAGCCACCTCAAATACACATTCTTTGCTGACCACCTACCAGCAGCTGACACAAGCCCCACTGAACACCTACCAGCAGCTAACATGGGGCCCATGCAACACCTACCAGCAGCTGACACAAGCTCCACAGAACACCTACCAGCAGCTGACACGAGCCCCATACAACACCTAGCAACAGCTGACACAAGCCTCACAGAACACCTACCAGCAGCTGACACAAGCCCCACACAACACCTAGCAGCAGCTGACACAGAACACCTAGCAGCAGCTGACATGAGCCCCACATAACACCTAGCAGCAGCTGACACAAGCCCCACAGAACACCTACCAGCAGCTGACACAAGCCCCATACAACACCTACCAGCAGCTGACACGAGCCCCACACAACACCTAAAAGCAGCTGACACAAGCCCCACACAACACCTAAAAGCAGCTGACACAAGCCCCACACAACACCTAAAAGCAGCTGATACAAGCCCCACACAACATCTACTAGCTAACACTACAGTAGTAACTGAAACCTAATGTTCTCAAGATAATAGCAGAAAATGTTTATTCAAGGTGTTGAGTTCTAATGTTTAGTATCTCTGAAACTTAATAAACATGCATGTACAGCAGTCATTCATTATAATGAATAATTTTGGGGTCCATACAAATTGTTCCTTACAACAAATGCCTTGTTACATCAAAGTATTCTCTTTATGCATAAGTGGTCTCAGGGATCCAATGTGGGTGTACATTATATCAAGGAATTCATAGCAGCAAGGATTTACTCATTCTCTCATGAATCAAAGGATATGATATTCAAAAGTCTATATCAACAAAACTTTTCCGATATCTGACAGTAGTAGTGCAGCCAGGCTGGCTCATGCACAAGTCTGCAGATAAAGTTGTTTCAATGCCATTATGACAAAACTATATACAAGGGTGAGTCATAAAAGTGAATACAAAACGTTTCTGCAGAGTTTTGGTTTTGTTATAGAGTTACTTTATTGTGTATTATCTTAATTCTGGGAACATGAAGTGAAAAGGTAGAAACTGTAATAACACAGAAAAAACCCCACTGATATACAAGGATGTGAATACCTCAGCTACACCAAGGTGACAACTAAGATAAAATCCCTTATTTTTCTTTCATTTCTTGACTGGATGGCTATGAAACTATACAAAAGTTCACCAGTAATATTGTTTCTAAATGGGTGAAATGGACAACAGTGTTCATGGTCAAACCTTCATACATATTTAATATTTCTAGCCTTTTTATTACAAATATCATATTAGACATAATTCTCATATACGTGCACACATCTCATTTTGGTGAAACCTTGCAAAAAATATCCAGTGATAAACATAAGTATTTTGCTCCCAGCATGTCTTATGGGAGGGAAGTAGTTGCAATAACCTGATGAAAAAATATTTAAAAAATTTCCTGTGTTACGTATATGTAATTAAATTGCTTGTGTGTTAGTTTTAAATTTTTTTTAAATTTTATTTTTTGTTTCATTATATTTTATTATAATGATAATTTTCACAGGATTTAACTATTTTCGGAAAAATCACTTCTCCGTTTTGACCTGATTTGAACGTAAAAGGTATTACATTATCACTATTTTTAGTTCACCTTGGTTGAAATGTTTTGTAAACGCTAAGTGAAAATGATTGGCTATTACCAAGGTCATGTTCCGTCCACGTGTTAGCTGAGTCGTAAACAGCCTTTCTTTTTTAATTTATTCCAGTGTGGGAATCTGATTCTTAGATAGGGCTATTCTAGCATTCGTGTAAAATAGCATTTCTTTTACTGTGCTGTTCAAATTAGTGATCACGTAGCCCATCACGTGAGCCACCATGTGATTGCAGCTTAAAACAGACGCTCTCTAGTAGATTTAGTCAGTCATAAAATTGTACCTTTGGGCTCAAGGTATTCATCTTGTTGCCATTTGAGTTGATTTTCGTATTAAAAATAATTTTATCATCCTGGAAAATACTCTTCTTTATAAAAGTTCTGGGACAAAGACATTCAGTGGAAATGTATTCTGGAATTCTAAACAGAACATTATAAATTGTGACTCAACGAGGAACTGTTGCCATCAGTACAACGACCTCATCTGATGTCATCGCCTTCTATAATGGAACTTCAAAGAGATTCGAACCTGGATTCAATTAGAACTGTTTAGTGATAGGACTTATATTTTTCAATTCTAGGATTAATTTTTGGATTATATTCACAAACCGTACGTCCTATTTCATATTTTTATCTTGTTTTCTATGGAAATACATTATTTTGTTAAATTTACAAAGCTTGTTAACTTCACTCCTTTCTTTTTGTTACTTTTGTATGAGCCTACACGTAACACCTGGAACTGATCAGCTTGCGTGCCGTGTGCATAAAATCAATCTCAGTAGTGAATCTTACACATGCGTGCTGTGTGCATAAAATCAATCTCAGTAGTGAATCTTACACATGCTTTATTCAGATGACAATACTATGTGAGAGAAAATACCTTCTCAGTGGTGAACTCCTAAAATACATACTGGGAATAACACTTCTAGAAAGTACATACATGTGATATCATTTATGACTCAGTTTTGATCTCATTAAATTGACTCAAATAATTTAGTACAGTACAGTCAAATATATACCACATTAAATTGACTCAGTTAAGTACATTCGTAGTGCAGGTCAAATATGTGCCTCATTAAACTGACTCAAATAATTTAGTACATTCACAGTGCAGGTCAAATATGTACCCCATGACAAGGACTCTTTACACATTACAAGATAATGACATTTACAAAGTAGTAGAGTATACCATCACATAGTGAGTTTTTTTGGTGGTGCAATTTGTTACAGAAGCAAATGATATAATAGAAAACTGTTTTGAGCGTGTAACCTGCATGACATGCTCTGGTAGATTTCTTTGAGTGTCACAAATAATTCCTGAACAAATTTATAATAATGAAATTCTTAATAATTAACCTCATCATGTAGCTTTTTACATCCATCTCTCTTTGGTTCACAATCCAAATCCTCCAACATCCTCTTTTTTCCTCCACGGTCTTTCTCTGAATCTAACACACCAACATTCACACATTTTTCACTATTGTCCACGTCATTTTCTGTAAGATTCTTCTGCAATGGTAAGTCATTTGAAAGGTCTGAACAAGTTTCTTCCACTGCTGAATGGCAAGTCGCATCACTCTGGTTGTGGACTTTTTTAGTCAAATGCATGTCACTGCATTTCAGCTCTTTGGCAAGATCCTTTAAAGTTGTTGAGTCAGCTCCAGGAAATACGAGTAGTACCTGACAATGACAAGAAAATTTATAGTATTCACCTACCCACCCAGCAGTTTGTAACACCCTGCCAATTTTGAAAATGAAAAGCATAAAGGATATAGAGAATGCAAAACTTTTAGTTGCTGTATTCAATAATTTATAATTTCTAACCTTACTGCCAACAGGGGGTCCCTAACACCTACATCTTGTTCATGTTTCCAACCAAATAGGAGTTTCAGTGTAAACAATGAGCCTGCCCCCTCTCCATTTCGGTTGCTGGAAAAGTCTAATCTAAGTGAAGTGCACCTCTCCCTTGATAACTCACGCACAACGGGGTCCACAAACGTAGATCGCACTATAAGCGAGGGCGTGAGTTACCGAGAGACCTTCAAAAATTGAAAACAATCCACTTATACACTGAGAAAACCATGTGTGGTGGGTAGGGAACTGGGCTGTTTAATGACTGAATCCTCATGTAACAATCACATCGATAATAATTGTTAATAATGTGTTTTTCTAATGAAATTGTTCATTATTCTGTATAAATAACAACTGGTTTCAACAACCATCATGTGTACGTGAAAGCATCTGTGTATTAAGTCCCTGCTTTTTGTTTTGTTGATTAGTCGGACTCCAGGAGTGGTATTTAACAGCATACAACCATGTTGGGAGTCCATGTTGCCAGGAACTAGACCACCTGTTGATAAACCATCAAACAAGATTCCTTTTTTTCAAAAACTAGCGACATTCATTTTGTGAGATAATCTCCTACGTCAAAACTAAATTTTTGTATTGTTCAGTTAGTACAATATCGATGTCATGATTTCATTAAAGTAATAGTGAAACTTCTTATCATCTTGAGGATATTTCTAAGTGCCAGTTTAGGAATTCTCTGAAAATCACTTGCCCACAATGGTCCATATTTGTGAAACCAAGCTCTTTATATTACAAAGTATTCATTTTGCTTAGCTGCCTTGCTATCTTTGATCACAGTTATGAATGAGTCTGTTAATTTAGGGTTGCTTATGTTGCATACACAATAACATTTACAACAGTATTCAACTGATCAATTGAAGTGAGTTCACCCGACATACAACCGGTGCCGCTAAATTTTCAGTGTGTAGGCTTTTTGCATGCCTTTTAACTTTTTTTTTATTCCACCTCCTTTATTTGATTCAAAAGATATAATTAACGTGATAATACAAAGAAGACCAGCTTTTAACTCAGTACAACAAAAAAAAACAAATACTTGCACAAGTTAGTTATGAAAACACGGTCTGCACTTAATTAGGTTCTCAGAGCTTGCGGACATAGCTGTTACGGTAGATTGACACATTTTACGTTTAAATACATATTGCATTTATCATGATTACACTTAGGAGGAACTAAAAGATAGAATTAAAACACAAATTTCACTTAATAAAAATTATTTAATTGGCATTTAAATATTAATGTACTGCCTACACCAGGCGTAAGTGACATTTTCATTGATCGAAATTTCCTTGAATATCTTTAATTATGGTGTGCTAAGAATGTCGTTTGGAAACAAAATGTAACCAATTATATGACTTTTTGTTAAAAGTTGATAATTTCAACATGTTGATTAAAATTTCCATGTCATATATAATTTCGACCATAAAACGAGCGATATATCAACATTTCAGTTACCAATTCTGATCGTGATTTTTTTCAAGTTCAAGAAATAGGGATCAATTTCTTGTTGGTTTTTTTTCTGGTTAAAAAGATGGGATCCACACCTGACCCCATGTTATAAGCGGGTTCATGAGTTATCAGGGCACGAGTTATTGAGGGAGTGGTATAATGAGGTTCCTAGGAATACACATGTATACCTAACAATATAGAAAAGCTGTGTCTTCATCCAATATTTGCAATGTCTTGTTTCACTATTTTTTCAAATAATATGAACAAATTAAAAAGAGTAAATGGCATGACTCTATGTACCTGGGTTGAAATGGATGTACTTATTTGGAGCCTATCAAAAATGATAAACTACATCACTTCTGTTGTCTGAAAAAAAACAACAGATTTGCCCAAGTATATATGGATGCTGTGTTGGTAAAGTTGTTGTTGTCATCTGGCATTTAATGCCATATTTCAGCACATTATAGGCTATATACAGTGGTGGAGGAAGAACCTGGGAAAAAACCATATAAGAACCATCGACCCCAACAAAAACACTAGCAAGCTTTGTAACATACCCCCACTGGCTAAAAGCCCAAGACTTGAACCCATATGGACAGAGGTGAGATAGCAATTATTGGTAAAGGTGAGCACTTTATACCACTCGGCCATCCTGGGCCCTGTGTTGGTAAATAAACTCCTGTTTCATTTGAAATACAAACTCCATGACAGTGTTTGGGAACCCCCTGGCAACAATCGGGTTAAATATTATAAATGAATTGATGAGAGACTAAATTTTATGCACCTATCATTGAGGCTTTCATTTTTTAAATTTAATTTAGGAGGTGGGGTACAAACTGCTGGGTGGGTGAGGGTGGTTTGCAAAGTTGCAAAAACAATTGCTCACAACTTTTTCCATTTTGTATATTTAGAATGCATTTTAGTGCTACCCACATTCAGCTAATAAATGAACAGCAAATTTTATACTGAACTATATTTCTCAGAGAATACTTACCTGATCACATGATGTTAGAAACTAAATGCAGCTAATTCTTGAACTGAGCCAGAAGATAAAGGTGCATATGTCATATAAACAAAGGGAAGATACAATTCTAAACTACCTACCCATTCCACCACTGGGCAGCTACCCATATATGGATGCTATCTATTAACATAGGGAGAATAGGTAACAGGAGAAGGAAATGCATTAGCATCCAACCTCTTTCATGGATACCCTTTCATGGAAATTTAATGTGGCTGGAATCCCTGTATGAAGGATAGACCTTTCCCCTAATGTGAAGGCAGCATAACTGTCACGTGATACATGACAAAAAAATACACCAATAAGGAGAAATGATCAGCATTTTCTTAGAAATAAAAAATTTCTAAGCAAATCTAGTAAAAAGTATAAACCAATGCTCATGAGGAAGTTGTGTTGCTGTTAATGGGGTCTAGTTGTTGCCTAGGTTGCAGCCATAGGACCCAGCAGATTAAATTACTTTCTCTGCAATACTAGATCTTGCAAATATCAATTTGAATACTGTGCTTGTCAGTCAATGACTTTAATGATATCTCAAATCAGAATGATGCTTTCATACATAGGTGTACAGGATGCAGGCATGTTAGCTCCGAGAAGGTAATACTAGTCTATAAGATCAGAATAAAACATCATAAAAGTTGTGGTGAAGTTTGCAAATCAATTTAGTCTGTAAAAGGCAAATTTATTGTGAGTTCGACTTTGGTTTTGCGAAAACAAACAAGCAAAATTTAGACAGATGCTGTCTTTTCTCCACATTGGTGAAACTACCAATGTTTATCAACTCCTGATACATAATATCTAAGTGACAAGGTACCCAGTAGCTGAAAGAACACTGACAATTCATAAACTTGGACCAATATTTATGTGGAGACTGAGCTTTGGCTCTTTTGGTTTGGTTTGGTGCTGCACCGAACCACAAGCAGGTTACTTATTGTTGAGGCAATTGGAGTAAAGTGCCTTGCCCAAGGACACAACACAGTTGCTGACCAAGCCTGGTCCAGTGGTAGGCTATGAACCCAAACTCTTTTGATTGTGATACTATGGTCATTTCATTAAACAGGTGTCAATTGTGTGGCATAATCAAAGGAATTTTAAAAAGCTCCCACAGTTAAATGAATATAGGACTCTACGTGGCAATGAACAAGTGCCAAATTTGTGGCATGATTAAAGGATAATCCAGAGGGAAGATAAAGTAAGAACTGCCCTTACAAGCTAAGGCATTAAGGTCAGAATTATCAAATTATTGGCTAAATCAGAAAATTGTGACAAATCAAGTTTATAGGTAGCCACCAAGTGGTGGAAAGGATATATGTAGTTTTGATCCTTGAGACTTTATCCAATAGGGATGCATGATAGAAAATGTGGAATTTGCCATTGCAAGTCATCAAAGTTTTAAAAACTTTTCTTTACCATCAATCAGCTTTTGGTTTCGGCTGGTATTATATGGCACTGCAACACAGAAGGTTATTTAGCACACAGGCAACTGGAGTAGTGTCCTTTGACCAAGGACACACTATGGTAACTTTGATGAGGACCACTCCTGTGACCCAGTGGTCAGAACGTCTGCCTTGGATGTGGGAGGTCGCTGGTTCGATCCCTAGCAGAGTCATACCAAAGACTTATAAAAATGATACTAACAGCTGCCTTGACAGGCGCTCAGAATTAAGAGATTTGTGTATTGACTGGTCGGCCTGGTGTCAGGATAATGTGGTTAGGTGGGACATCATGCTACATGTTTGCGGCATGACGACCCAGTGCTAGACATCACTATAACTGCCACAATGAAGACATCGTAGTGATATGACTGAAAATTTTTTAAAGCTACATTAAAAATCCAAATCACACACACACACACACAAATCTGATGAGGACTTGGACTTGATAAAGCAATCAATAAAAACAGTCAATCAAACTGATGAAATGGTTCAAAATACCATATGGTACAGAGATGTGTACAAATTCATCCACATCATCAAAATAAGTCCAATAAGGAGAGAGTGGATTCTGTAATTAAGATATGATACGTTCCTACACATTATAAACATACTTTATATTACAGGAAAGTGCAAAACTGGCTGTCAAATGGGGGCAAATATGTTCTCTGTTTAAAGAGAGGTGACCATTATTGGAGACTGATTTGTACAACACATGATGAATCTGTTAATAATTTACCCTATTTCTATCTTCATAATCTGGAATACAAGGATATGTGTAGATGGTCACATAATCAGGAGAAATAACTCCTGCATGAGCAGCTGTACTTTTTCCATCACATTCACTGGGATGCTTGATAATGTCAACCTGAAGTGGTAACTGTAAGGTAACAATATATTTTTAGAATAATTAATTTTGAATAACCCTGTATAACATGAATATCAATACACATGACTACAAATAAATGTTTTTAGTGCAAGTAAGGTAGATTACTGTGACTTCAACAGTAGGTCACTGGGGCAATAAATATTTCTACAATAAATAAACCCATCAAATTTTTCATGACTGAAGATATAACATAATTGAAGACACTGAGTTAAATGTAAAACCAATACATAATCACCGACGCATGAGAAACAGGATCACTGTGACCTACTTTTGCCCATAAGTAGTACTCTTCAAGAATATACCTGTCAAGCTTCTACAATGATATCAGGTGAAGAAAAATAAATGCAAAAACTTTATATTATTCTACAGTAGTATCAGATAAAGAAAAAAAAAAGCAAATATTAATATTATTCTACAGTGGTATCAGATAAAGAAAAATAAATGCAAAAAATTAATATTATTCTATAATGGTATCAGATAAAGAAAAATAAATGCAAAAACTTAATATTATTGCTGTAGCATATCAATCAGATTAGTGACCTACTTGTGCTGATCGTCAGTTGCATGGTGAATGCACAAATTAAGCTTCATGACTGTTCATACAATTGTATTGCAGAAACTGAGCTGAATGCAAAATCTTAATGCGATCACTTGAGAAAAGTAGTTCACAATGACCCACTTTCGTCCATAGTAAATAGTACCCTCCAAGATCAACATAACTATCAGATTTCATGATTGTACATGCAGTACCAAAGCAATTAAACTAAATGCAAAGAAGTAAATACAATCACCATGACCTACTTTTGTCTGTGGTGGAAAGTACCTCAAAGACTGAATATACCCACTAATGACTATATATACAACAGTGTCTAGGAAACTGAACCAAATACAAAAACAACACTGATGCCTTTCATAACAACACTGATGCCTATGACAAGAACACCAATGCCTATGATAACAACTGATGCCTTTCATAACAACACTAATGCATATGACAACAACACCAATGCCTATGATAACAACACTGATGCCTATGATAACAACACTGACGCCTATCATAACACCAGTTCCATGGGAAATGTGATCCAAATGTCATGACCATTCTTCACGTCAGACAAAATCTGAGACAGTAGTAAGAAAGTCTTATTTTTTCTGCAGAAATATATACTCATATTAATTTAATTTCTAAATGTTTCATGTAAAATGAATTGACAAAAAATGTCTTTAATGAACAAGGAAAATAAAAACTAAAGTGGGTCATTAGAAGCAAGAAAAATTTGTCAGCATAAAAACAATGTTTTACACTGTAGATTTAGATAGATTAGTAGGCAATGTTGCAATGCCTTTGTACTCTGCAATTAAGGTTGCCCTCTTTTGTCAAATCTATGTTAAATGTGCAGTTCCAAAATATGTGACCATGATATTGATATCATGTAGCCTTACCTAGGTATATTGCAGTGGTATAGTGATATGAAGTCACCTTTACCTAGGTGTATTGCAGTGTTATAGTGATATGACGTCACCTTTACCTAGGTGTATTGCAGTGGTATAGTGATATGACGTCACCTTACCTACATGTATTGCAATGTTATAGTGCTATAACACCTTACCTAGGTGTATTGCAGTGTTATAGTGATATAACATCACCTTTACCTAGGTGTACTGCAGTGGTACAGTGATATGACGTCACCTTACCTAGGTGTATTGCAGTGGTATAGTGATGACGTCACCTTAACCTAGGCATACTGCAGTGTTACAGTGATATGATGTGACCGTACCTAGTTGTATTGCAGTGTTATAGTGATATGACGTCACATTACCTAGGTGTATTGCAGTTGTATAGTGATATGATGTGACCTGACCTAGGCATATTGTAGTGTTATAGTGATATGACGTCACCTTACCTAGGTATATTGCAGTGATATAGTGATATGACATCACCTTTACCTAGGTGTATTGCACTGGTCTAGTGATGACGTCACCTTTACCTAGACATACTGAGGTGTTATAGTGATATGACGTGATCTTACCTAGGTGTATTGCAGTGTTATGTTATAGTGATATGACGTCACCTTACCTAGGTGTATTGCTGTGGTATAGTGATATGATGTCACCTTACCTAGGTGTATTGCAGTTGTATAGTGATATGACGTCACCTTACCTAGGTGTATTGCAATGGTATAGTGATATGACGTGACTTGACCTAGGTGTATTGCAGTGTTATAGTGATATGACGTCACCTTATCTGGGTGTATTGCAGTGTTATAGTGATATGATGTCACCTTACCTGGGTGTATTGCAGTGGTATAGTGATATGTCATCTTACCTGGGTGTATTGCAGTGGTATAGTGATATGATGTCACCTTACCTAGGTGTATTGCAGTGTTATAGTGATGTGACGTGACCTTACTTAGGTGTGTTGCAGTGTTACAGTGATATGACACCTTACCTAGGTGTATTGCAGTGGTATAGTGATATGACGTCACTTTACCTAGTTGTATTGCAGTGTTTTATTGAAATGACATGACCTTACCTAGTTGTATTGCAATGTTTAATAGAGAATCTATTTTAGGATTTGCACTGAGACACAGAAACCGCAGTCATGGGGTTACATTATTTGTCTCCCCATGAGGCTCTGCCAAGGAGGGAGACAAAAATGTAACCCCACAACTGAGATTTCCTTGTTGTGGTACAAATACCAATATAGATTATTTTTCTCACCCAATTTTTTTCCATTTAAATTAATATAACCCTGCACTTTTACAACATAGTTAGTATATCCAAAATAAAGTATTCATCAGGTACTATTATTGCCTCTCATTCTTTATAAAGGTCATGAGGTTCTGCACTCCTTTATGAAAATCTGCATAATAATCTAAGTACAATCTAGCTATATATGCTGCTCTTAGAAAAGAAACAAAATATATCAAGAAAAAGCTAGTTATAATTGTTGTTATGTGTTGTAAGTATTGCATCATGAGCATCTCAAGCCACATGCATTTATTTTTGGAAATGGGTATTAATACAATTATGTTAACGAGGGTAATTGGGTACCCAGTCAACTCTAAGTACAAAATAACAATAAGTAATTAATATCTTTAATATGGATAACTTTAAACTTTCATCAGTTCTAATTTGGAAAAAGTGATTTGGTAGGCATTGGTACATTTGACATCAAGTGACTTCTCAGAAACCAGAACCATCAAACTATGTATAACCAATTTTAGTTAACTTTACTTATTACAAGTTCTATGGATGTATTTCCCAGCAACACATTATGTTGTTTTACATCTAAATTACCTCAAACCAAAGAAATGGATTATGCAACATCTGATAATACCTTCAATTTAGGAACTCTGTCCTCTAGTTCTTGTATTGGGACATAAAGTGTAATGTTTCATAACTTGACTTTAGGAACTCTGTCCTCTAGTCCTTGTATTGGCACATAAAGTGTAATGTTTGATAACTTGACTTTCGGAACTCTGTCCTCTAGTCCTTGTACTGGGACATAAAGTGTAATGTTTGATAACTTGACTTTAGGAACTCTGTCCTCTAGTCCTTGTACTGGGGCATAAAGTGTAGTGTTTCATAACTTGACTTTAGGAACTCTGTCCTCTAGTCCTTGTATTGGGACATAAAGTGTAATGTTTGATAACTTGACTTTAGGAACTCTGTCCTTTAGTCGTTGTGTTGGGACATAAAGTGTAATGTTTCATAACTTGACTTTAGGAACTCTGTCATATAGTCCTTGTATTGGGACATAAAGTGTAATGTTTGATAACTTGACTTTAGGAACTCTGTCCTCTAGTCCTTGTACTGGGACATAAAGTGTAATGTTTCATAACTTGACTTTAGGAACTCTGTCATATAGTCCCTGTACATAGGTATAACAAGTGTAACATTTGCGAATACTGCCACTTTAGGAAATCTATCTTCTAGTCCCTGTATGGGGACACACAACATGTAACATCTGATACTACCTTCACTCAGACATATCGAGAGTAACATTTGAGAATACCAGTACATTCACTTTTGTCTGTCCTCTAGTACCACATATTGGACATAACAAGTGTAACATACTATAATACCTTCACTTTAGGAACTCTGTCCTCTATCCCCTGTACTGGGACATAACAAGTGTAACAATAATACTTTCTGGACTTCTGGCACTTGGGACATAAACTTCTTCCACTGAGGGAATCCAGAAAATCTGTACCTGCAATTTTTAGGTCTTTGAATGGATTTTCCTCCATGACCTGAAACATAACAATATATGTACACATATCTCTCTTGTGAATAGGGGTGAAATAATACACCTGTGCCATGTATCAATACAATTCACGATACACTGCCTGTGATATGATACATATCAATTCACTTGGTGGTCTTTCCATCTTAGGAAGTAGGTGGTGCTCATTTATGTATGTTGACATAATGGTTGTTTTTCCAGTATGCAGATTACAGACAGAGATATAGTTATCATATATTTATATGCAATTCTCATCAATGACAAGAAAACAAAAATACTTTCAAACAGACTACTTGTTGGTTGTCAGTGAGTTTTATTCAGCATTTTAGGTTATTCAATGGTGGTTCCACTTAACTCACTTTAGCCACCAAGCCATTTGTTTTATACTGCATGAATGCTTTGAAAACAACTTGTTACCAAATTTCATGTCTAACTTAAACTTGGAAGACTTTACGATGTTATCTTAAAAACAGAAACAATAAAGCAATTTCCTCATGCAATGAAAATCTTACCTATAACAAATCCAAGCATGGGAATGAGTATGAATACCAACAAAATCTATCACACTGTACTTCTTGCATATGCAAGACTGCTGTGGTCACAGGTACTTGTATTTATTAGTGAAGAAGGAAAACTACTGACAATGCCCAGTCCTTTTTTATAATTTTTTTAAAAAATTTACACAAGGTGATAAACTTCAGTGTTTGAAATCTGCCCCCTTGCTGATTCTGTGGTAATTTTATTTATTTCATCAGCACCTTCATTCACTGGTTAAATATCTCTGCATAGAATGAGAAATTCCAAATCTGTTCCCCCATGTACAATTTAAGAAGAGATACTGCCAGGATTATATCTTAAGGGGGACTTCATCCTTTGTCACGGAAATGGGAGAGTAAAAAAAAAGGAGAGGGAAGAGGAAACAGTCATGTTTCAATATTTACCTAACACTTCAGTACTCCACTTTTTTAGAGCTCTACTGAAATCAAAATCTGTAAAAGATGTCACCTCTAACTGTATAAATATTAATCTGTTCATTATTTTTGAGCATACTCTGTTCATTATCTATATAAGAATATTTTTTTGTGCTTCCTTCTGAAAGGACATATGCATAGCTAGCTTTGTCTGCTTGAAGATATTGGGAAACTGACCTTTGTGGCTGTTATTTATAATTTTCCAGAGATCACAGATATTATCTTTCGGATACATCTGCTCCAAAATAGGATTTTTCAGTAACATAAACTTACTTCTTGAATCAGTAGTTTGCTTACTACTATGCCAGATTTCTTATCTGTTCCATAATGCTGTATTAGGGCTTTTAGTCAATCAATTCCAGTCTGCTTGTGCAGACAGAGGTATTCAAAATAAATATCTTTACTTCTTAATTTCATTTTTTTTAATCCTTATCTATTCAGTTTACCTTAACACTGATTTGGATATATGGTTTTGTAGCATATGATCCACAGGGCTAAATTGATTGATAAAAATATGAAAATTGCATTCTACTTTTAAATTGTCTGTTTTTTAATTAGGCTCAGTATTCTGCCCTTTCTAATTTCAAAATACTGCTGACAGGGAGACTGACCGTCATGCCCTCTATTTTAGGCCATCCAACATGTACATCTGACTCGTATTTGACACTTTCGGGCTCAAAATAACTCAGTGGTAACTCCATTAACAATTTCCCAGCTCCAATAATCCAATATACTTCATAACTTTAAATATTATTGTCATCATCACCATCACCAGCCAGATTTGGCGAACGAAAACGTAATGGACCACAACAGGAATCAGGCATTTTGGGTTTTCTAGGTGGCCCATATTTTATACACGCATTTGTAAAACTTCCTTCATGGAGGGTTAAAACTATGCCATAACACTTATTCCAGGGCACAATGTGCCAATCAAATTTAGTTTAACAACCATTTTTGTCATGCTTGAAGACCCCAGATGTGTAAACAGTTGCCTACCCGAAAAACAGATGTCACGACAAGAATGGTTTACTAAAATAGTATACTTTGTCGAGCACATTTTCATATGTGGGACTTCCAACTAATTTGCGGGAGTTCTCGTGCATCAACATTCTCCAAGTGTGCGAATCTGTACATATTTTGTACAATTCACACAATCGCACACCTTGGCAGCATCTCTGGTTAAGTACTTTATATATCAATGGCTTTAGAGTGAATTTTCTCTGTTGCTTTGCTAGTACTTCCTGTCTGTCATGCAGGGAATAAGCTACACTGACTTTTAATTGGTAGTTATTATTTAACCTTGACCGGAACAAGTAACCACCAATAAGATTTGAATGTAACATATTTCACCATGTGACACACTAAAGTAGACAAAATCAAAATCAATGTAGAAACTTCGTGTAAACTTGGTTATTAAATGATGAGTAAAGTACTTCATTATATTCATTATGCACATGGAACACGTTTGGAATGTATCCTTTATGCTGAACATGCTGCTGGGATAAGATAATTTGCAAGAAATTGGGGCTGGGGGCAGATTACGAACCATGTCACTTTGTTCGAATTAGCAGATGGCAAGAGAGTATTCTCAACAGTCTTTTTTGGTTTTACTAATAAAAATGAGTGCCTAGGACTGCAACAGCTGTTTCAGATGAATTATATATTTAAATAATAAGAAGGTAAACTAATAATAATTATTCATAACTGCTGAAGACTAAAATAACTTATATGTGGTAAGTATCATTTTGTATCGATTCTCCTTCTCTTGTATCAATATGTATTGTTACGTGTAGGCTCATACAAAAATAACAAGAGAAAAGAGTGAAGCCAACAAGCTTTGTATTTTTTAACAAAAGAATTTATTTCCCTAGAAAACAATGTAAAACTTGGAAACAGGACTTACGGTTTGTGAATATAATCTAAAATTTAATCCTAAGATTGAAAAATACAAGTCCTATCACTAAACAGTTCTAATAAAATCCAGGTTCGAATCTTGATGAAATTTCAATATGGAGGCGATGACATCAGATGAGACCGTTGTACTGGTGGTAACAGATCCTCGATTGAATCACAGTGTATGTTTCTGTATAGAACTCCAGAATAAATTTCCACTGAATTTCTTTCTCCCAGAACTTTTATAAAAAAGTACACTTGTTTAGTTTTCTAGAGAATAAATTATTAAATTCCAAAAAATAGAAAAACTTCAGAACAAGCCAGCATCAACAATATAAAACACCTTGTACCCTCTGAAAACCTCTGAAAATGAGTATTAAAACCCAACTAAAACGTCATTTCAGTTTCACGTGTTGGGTCACGTGGTCTCTTAACATTGAACAGCGTAATAAAAAAAAATGCCAATTGTCATGTAGCTAGAATAGCCCTATCTGAGAACCAAATTTTCCACTGAAAATATATAAAATAGAAAGGCTGTTTACAATCCAGTTAACACGTGGGCCGAAATGACCTTAGAAATAGCCAATCATTATCACTCGATGTTTACAAAAACTGTGTGCCAGAGTGAGCTAAAAATAATGCTTCTGTAATAGGTTTTAAGTTCTAAATAAACAGAATTTACTTGAAAAAATATCAAATCCCATGAAAATAATCATTACAGTAAAATGTAATGAAACAAAATTAAAATAAAGAAGAATTTTAACACTAACACACAAGCAATTTAATTACATATGCGTAACACTTCCCCCATAAAGAAAAAGAAAGATTTATGTAATAAAGCTTTCCTTTTACCATATGTAAATTATACACGAGGTAAAATAAAATTACATAAGAAAATTCTTATGAATAATATAAAATGTACATGAAATAATAGTTCTATACACGGGAAAGTGCATCTGCAATCAAATTGTCTTTTCCTTTGATGTGACTGATGTTACCTTAATAATCTTTGATTTTTATTTTTCATCTTGTCGATGAAAGTAAGGGGGTTGTGATCACTAAACACAATAACCGGAGAAGGAGCTGAGCTAATGTAAACTTCAAAATGCTGTAATGCCAATATTAAAGCCAAACATTCCTTCTTGATTGTTGAGTAATTTCTTTGGTGCTTATTTAATTTCTTAGAGAAACAGCACACTGGGTGATCAACACCATTTCTATCTTCTTGAATCAATACTGCACCAACCCCAACATTACTTGCATCAACAGATAATTTAAAAGACTGATTGAAATTTGGAGCTGTAAGAACCGGCGTACGTTTGAGTATGGCTTTTAATCTATCAAAAGCTTCCTGACATCTTTCAGTTCAAAGAAACTTGTTTTTCTTACTCAACAAGTTTGTCAGGGGTTCAGCAATATTAGAAAAATTGGAATAAAACTTTTGATAGTATCCGGCCATACCCAAACATTGCATCAATTGCTTTTGACTGACAGGCACAGGGAAATCAGAGATAGCCTTGACCTTAGCATCAATAGGTTTAACTTCACAATGTCCCACAATATGTCCTAGAAAAGTTACACAAGCATGGCAAAACTCACTTTTAGAAAAATTGTCAAATTTGCATCAGTGAGTCTGTCAAAGAATTTTCGAATCGTAGCTAGATGTTCTTTCCAGGTGTCATTATAGATGATGACATCATCGATGTAAGCATCATAATTATCTAGACCAGAGGTAATCATATTCATCAAGCATTGAAAAGTACTTGGGGAACCCTTCATCCTGAACGGCATTACTTTATACTGATAGAGTCCATCCGGAGTCACAAATGCCGAAATTTCTTTCCCTCTTTCCGTTAGTGGAATTAGCCAAAATCCTTTCAGAAGGTCAAATTTGGTAACATACTTGGCATTTCCATTTAGTCAATACAATCACTGATTCTTGGTAATGGAAATGAATCTGTTTTTGTCACACTGTTCACCTTCCTGTAATCAGTGCACATACGGAATGTTTTATCCCGTTTCGGAACAAGTATACATGGTGAACTCCAATCACTTTTACTGGGCTCTATGAAATCGTTCTCCAGCAAATACTGAATTTCCTTTTTTAAGTGTTCCTGTTTGAGAGGGTTCATCCTGTATGGGTGTTGTTTCATAGGTTTTGAATCTACAATTTCAACGTCATGAAAAATTTTGTTTGTCCTCGTAGGAATATCTGGAAACAAGTGCTCATATTCGAATAATAACTGTTTTAAGTTCATTCCTTTTTCTTGTTGTTGCAAATGTAAAAGTTTCTAGTCCAGATCTTTCATAATTTCCGAATTCCGAAGATTTGTTGCTCCATGATCAACAGTGTCCAATTGAATTTCTTCACTTAAATCCACAGTTAGTGGGACAGGTACAACTAAATTAATTGCATGATTTACTTGGCTATCTCTTTCAATATACTCCTTTAACATGTTAATGTGGCAAAGTTGTTTTTGTTTTCATCTCCCAGGAATATTTATGATGTAATTTAAATCATTTACTTTCTTTTTAACTGTGTATGGACCATAATACATGGCCTGAAGGGGATTTTGTGGAATGGGCAAGAGAGCTAGAACTCTATCAATATGCTGAAAACTACTATCCCTCGAGTTTTTATCACATCTTGATTTCCTTCTGGACTGAGTAGAGTGCAGATTTGCTCTTGCAACCTCACAAGCCTTTGACAACTTGTACTTAAAATCAAAAACATAATCAAGAAGATTGAGCTCAGTATCTTCGTTAGAAAGAAGTTTCTCTTTCAACAACTTGAAAGGTCCACGCACAGTATGTCCAAAAACTAGTTCAAAAGGACTGAATCCTAAAGATTCTTGAACGGACTCCCTAACAGCAAACAAAAGTAAATGAATGCCTTCATCGCAATCTTCACTTGTATCAAAACAATATGACTGAATCATATTCTTTAAAGTCTGATGAAATCTTTCTAAGGTCCCTTGTTTCTCAGGATGATAGGCAGAACATTTAAATTGTTGAATGCCTAATTCGTCCATGGCTTGCTGGAAAATTCCAAACATGAAATTTGACCCTTGATCTGATTGGACAGAATTGGGAAGGCCAAATTGAGTAAAAAAGACTTTATCAAAGTTTTTACTATGGTTTTGGTTTTAATATTCCTCAAAGGAATTGCCTCTGGGAATCTTGTTGACGCACACATAATGGTCAACAAATATTGGTTGCCTGACTTGGTCTTAGGTAAGGGACCAACACAATCTACCATAATTCTGCTAAATGGTTCGCCAAATGCAGGAATAGGTTGCAGATGAGCCTTAGGCATCTTCTGATTGGGTTTTCCTACCATTTGACAAGTATGACAAGATCTACAAAATTTACAAACATCACTTTTGATTTTTGGCCAATAAAAGTGAGTCAAGATCTTGTTATAAGTTTTATTTATCCCTAAATGACCAGCCAGAGGAGTTTCATGGACCAAACTAAGTATTTCCTGTCTGTAAGATTTTGGAACTACAATCTGATAGTTCACTGACCACTCGTCATTAGCAGGTACCTCGGGAGGTCTCCATTTTCTCATAAGAATTCCATTTTTAATAAAATAACAGACAGGTACTTCAGTGGCTTCAGTTTCACTAATGGCCCTCTGAAACAGGAGATCTCAGAATCTTTTTCCTGTTCGACGACAAGTGATTGTCGTTTGTCAC